>CAMOHE010050954.1:0-48079 GCA_946598075.1 Artocarpus hirsutus
ACGTCATCAAGAGTCATGCCTCCAACGTACCGGCATGCATACCACTATTGAGATGTGGGTGTCACCCTTTGGCACATCAAAAGACACAAGTCAAGACAACGGGCCCACTATTCATCTCAGGATTAAGATGCAATACAAATGATTGTCTAAAGTGAATCGATTTGCCAAGACATAATTATTAATCCAAATCAATTCACTTTATGTCCCGATCCAACACATCGTCACCTATGACAACGTGCCAATGTTTCTATTCACGGAGTCCACCTCCGATGGTCAAGACAAACCATCTCCCAATAGGGATATAGACAACATAACAATCTTTACATGAATAAAGCGCCCAACTTTATTCCCTCGATTGCGGATCTTATGATTTAGACCGTCACCTTAAGAATCGTGTCTTCTGCATAATCTGTCCATCATATGCCCAATTCTTAAAGGTTTAGACCGACAGTCTCAGACTATTGTTTGCTTATCATACATTCAACAAATATGAACGTAAAGAGGACAAGATTTGGTATATGTATAATTAATGAATTCTTTATTGATAAAAATGTCTTCAAAAAACTCATTACATTTTTACTCCATTAGGGCATACATGTCTAACAGGGTGTTATAGTTTTGGTATCAAAGCGAATGGTTTAAATTGTTCTTGAAGACTAATTGAAGGCATATGAACATCGAAGAGTGCAGCAACTCAAACAACTGGTAGAATTTTTGTGTTTTATGCATGCAATTTATTTGGTTTTTTTTTTCTAATATTTAAGAAAAACGTAATTATTTAAGAAACATGGGATAAAATAGGGCATTACATGGGCGAATGAAGTAATGGCTCCTAAGAAAAAAACAAGAGTAAGTAATGATCTACCACCTGTAGAACCGCCACCTGATTTGGTTCAAATTTTGGCAAACCTTACTGGATTAGTTGAGAGACAATCCAGACAGATTGATAGATTAATAGAATAGAGAGGTCAATAGAACCAGCTACCCCTTCCACCTCGATCAGATGTCTCACGAACTGTTTATGAGAAATTCCAGAAAATGGAACCTCCTAACTTTGATGGTGGTTCAAACCCATTAGTTGCAGAGGAGTGGGTGAAATCTTTCGATGCTATCTTTGATTATATGAGGATCAGTGATGCTAAAAGGTACTTTGTGCAATTTTCTTGCTTAAAAATGTAGCTAGAACCTGGTGGGAAGGAACTAAGCTTGGAGTGAATATGGATGAGCTGATTTGGGACAAATTCAAGATCTTCTACGAAAAATATTTCACTAGGGATGCTAGATCACAAAAAGTAAAGGAGTTTTTGAAGCTGAAGCAAGGTGGGATGTCAGTGTGTGATTATGCTAGAAAATTCGATGAAGGTTGGAAGTATGTCCCTTATATTGCCCAAGACAACAACGAGAAAATAGACCACTTCTTGAGAGGTCTTAATCCTGAAATCAGAAGGGATGTGAGGATGTCTTCCACAATGGAGTTTAGGGAGTTAGTCGACAAAGCATTGATGGCAGATCAGGATGAAAAAGACATTGAAAAGTTTCATCAACAAAGGAGATCAGGATTAACTCCAAGGAATCCTACCCAGTGGAAAAGGGCAGAACCGAAGCCACCGCAGGGAAACAATAAACGCCACAGATTTGAGCAAGCTACTAATATAACTGAGAAGCCATTATGTGCTAAGTGTGGGAAGAATCATTTTGGAGAGTGTTATAAAGGTAGTAACTTATGTTTCAAATGCAAGACGCCAGGGCATTTGGCAAAGGATTTTCCCACGATGCAAAAGAAAGTCCAAGGAAGGGTGTATGCGATGACAAAAGAACAAGTAATGTAGATGCTTCTATAGTCTTTGGTAATATTTTAATTTCTAGAGTTGTTGCAAATGCATTGATAGATTCAGGGTCTATGCATTCATTTGCATCAAGTACATTTGTGAGGAAATTAGGCATTACACCAGATTTGTTGGAAACGAGATATAGTGTAACATTACCATCCGGGGAAGAAATGGAATCGAATCAAATTTTAAGGGCTTGCTCGATTCAGATTGTTGATAGAACCTTATATGTGGATCTCGTGGTTTTGGATATGGCTAATTTTGAAGTCATTTTGGGTATGGATTGGTTAACAAAATATCATGCCACAATTGATTGCAACAAAAAAATTGTGATCTTTCAGCCACCTGGAGAAGAACAATTTATATTTAAAGGAACCATAGGGAGATCATCTATACCAATTATAACTACAATGAAAGCTCAGAAGATGCTTAGTAAAGGTTGTGTTGGCTATTTGGCTAGTGTTATGGATACTTCAGTGGAACAAAAGTTAAAGCCGAAAGATGTGGATGTAGTTCAAGAGTTCCTAGAAGTGTTCCTAGATGACCTACCAGGATTGCCACCTGATCGAGAGATTGAGTTTGTAACTGATCTTGTCCCAGGGACTGCACCAATTTCCAAAGCACCCTATAGAATGGCACCAACAGAATTAAAGGAGTTAAAGGTACAACTGCAAAAATTGCTTGATAAGGGTTTTATACACCCTAGTTATTCTCCTTAGGGAGCACTTGTGTTATTTGTGAAGAAAAAAGATGGCACATTACGGTTATGTATTAATTATAGGGAGTTAAACAAGGTGACCATTAAGCATAAGTATTCACTTCCAAGGATAGATGATTTGTTTGATCAATTACAGAGTGCTTTCTTTTTCTCAAAAATTGATTTGCGAAGTGAAAATCATCAATTGAAGATCAAAGAAGAAGATGTGTAGAAGACTACCTTTAGAACAAGGTATAGGCATTATGAATTTTTAGTGATGCCTTTTGGTTTAACAAATGCGCCCGCTGCATTTATGGACTTAATGGATAGGGTGTTCAAGCAGTTTCTTGATAAATTTGTGATTGTATTCATTGATGATATTTTGATCTATTCTCGAAGTAAGGAGGAACATGAAGAACACTTAAGAATTGTGCTGCAAGTTCTCAAGGAAAACAAGTTGTATGCCAAATTTAAGAAGTGTGAATTTTGGCTAGAACAAGTGGCATTCCTAGGACATATAGTGTCCAAGAATGGAATTTTTGTTGATCCAGGTAAAGTGGAAGTTGTTGCTAACTGGCAAACACCAACGAATGTATCAGAAGTTAGGAGCTTTTTAGGATTGGCTGGGTACTATCGACTATTTGTTGAGGGATTCTCTAAAATAGCCACTCCCTTAACATCACTGACTAGAAAGAATGTGAAATTCTAGTGGACTGATGCTTGTGAAAAGAGTTTTCAAGAATTGAAGCATAGGCTAATCATAGCTTCGGTGCTTACCATTCTATCAGGAACTGGTGGATTTATGGTGTATAGTGACACCTCTAAGAATGGCTTAGGCTATGTGTTAATGCAAAATGGGAAGGTAATTGCATATGCCTCAAGACAACTAAAAGAGTGAAAAGAATTACTCAGCTCATGATTTGGAACTTGCTGTTGTAGTTTTTTCTTTGAAAATCTGGAGACACTACCTGTATGGTGAGAAGTGTGAGATTTATATTGACCTTAAGAGTTTGAAGTACTTCTTCACCCAGAAGGAGTTGAATATGAGGTAGCATAGATGGTTGGAACTTGTGAAAGACTATGATTGTGTAATCAACTACCATCCTGGTAAAGCAAATGTGGTCACTGATGCCTTGAGTAGAAAATCAATGTCGTCCCTCCTTGTCATTCAAAAGCCAATATTATTGGATTTGCAAAGGTTGGAGCTTGAAATAGTCCCAAAAGGAATAATGAGTAAACTATCAGCTCTAGTATTGCAACCTGTGCTACAAGATAAAATTAAAGAAGGCCAAAAGGTGCACAAGTATTTGATTGGGTTGAGAAATAAGATTAATGCAGGACAGAGACCAAACTTCCCAGTTGATGAAGATGGGATTATAAGATATAGAGAGAGGTTATGTGTGCCATTTGTTAAGGCCATTAAAGAAGACATCTTGAAAGAAGCTCATATGACTACTTATTCAATACACCCAGGTAGCACATACATGTATAGAGATTTAAAGCAGCATTATTGGTGGCCTGGAATGAAGAAAGATATAACAAAGTTTGTGGCTGAATGTTTAACTTGTCAACAAGTTAAGATTGAACATCAAAGACTAGCAGGGTTGTTGAAGCCTCTATTGATTCCAAAGTGGAAATGGGAACACATCACGATGGACTCTATACTTGGATTGCCTAGAACTCAAAAAGGATTCAATTCTATATGGGTGGCTGTGGATAGGTTAACCAAGTCTGCCCATTTTCTTCTAGTGAAATCCACTTATACCATGGACCAATATGCTCAATTGTATATCAAAGAGATAGTCAGATTACATGGAGTGCCAGTTTCAATAGAATCTGATAGAGACCCGAAGTTCACATCTGCATTTTGGAAGAGTTTACATAGTGCTATGGGAACAAAGCTTGCATTTAGCACAACATTTCATCCTCAAAGTGATGGACAATCGGAGAGGGTAATTCAGATATTGGAAGATATGTTAAGAGCTTGTATACTTGATTTGTAAGGGAGTTGGGATACAAAGCTTCCTCTAGTGGAATTTACTTACAACAATAGTTACCAAGTGACGATTGGAATGGCAACTTATGAAGTGCTATATGGAAGAAAATGTAGATCTCTATTTCATTGGGATGAAGTTGGAGAAAGAGAATTACTCGGTCCAGAGATGGTACAAATGACCACTAAGATAGTAGAAAAGATACGTGATAGAATGAGGACAGCACAAAGTAGATAGAAAAGCTATGCAGATAGAAGAAGAAAAGATTTAGAGTTTACTGTTGGGGATCATGTATTCCTAAAGGTAGCTCCAATGAAGGGTGTCATGAGATTTGGAAAAAAAGGAAAGTTAAGCCCAAGGTATGTTGGCCCATTTGAAATCCTTGAAAGGGTTGGTGATAGAGCATATAGGTTGGCCTTACCTCCTTCATTATCCAGTGTACACAATGTCTTTCATGTATCTATGCTCAAGAAGTACATTCCAAATCCCTCGCATGTTTTAAGTTTTAAACCATTGGAAATAACCATTGATTTAACATATGAGGAGAAACCAGAAAAGATCCTTGATAGAAAAGAAAAGGAGTTGAGGACCAAGAAGATTCAACTAGTTAAAGTTTTGTGGAAGAATCATTCAATAGAAAAAGCCACACAGGAAAGAGAGGAAGAGATGCGGAGAAAATATCCAAAACTATTCTGTATGTCAAATTTCTAGGATGAAATTTAAGAAAGAGGGGAGAAATGTATTGCCCAAAATTCTCACAAATGTGTATGGCTATATGAAGCATTTTTCATAGCAAATTTGAATAGTATGTTGTGCATTTTATTATTTTAATCATGATATAACGTTTTATTATATAGAGTTTTTGACAAATCTAACGATATTTCAAGTGTTTTTTTTTTATAGTGAAGAGTTGGATGACCTACTTGGCAAGAATTGATGTGCTACGAATAATTGAAAATAATATGTTTTTATTGTTGGTTCATTACATGATTTGTTATGTTTTAGTTTTATTGACTATGTTAGTAACAGTTGAAGTTAGTAGTTGATATCTGTTTATATGACTTTGTTAAAAATGGTGGTATATTTATGAACATATATTAACGTTGGGGATATATATGTGAAAAGGTATTTTTAGTGGGGCCATTAGTAGAATTATGAAATCAAAAATATATGATTATAATATGTCAATTGCTTAGTTGTCACCTAAACATTAGTCCACCACATAAAACCTCTAATTCACGTCTCTGACCATATCATTCCTAAAAGAAAAACTTTACTTTGGGCCTTCTCTTCTCCATTCAAACAAAAGCCAAAGAAGTGAGGGTATGAAGGTGAAAACTTGGAACTAAGAGTGACAACCCAAAAAACCATGGATTTTCTTGAGAAAACTGACATCTGAACCTAAATTTGAGAGGCCAACTTATATAGCAGCGAAGCTAAGATGTTTTTCTTGAATTAAATTGGTATTTTCATGCTTCTTGATGGGGTTTTTACGGGTTGTATGTATATGGGCTGGTTTATGAAAATTTTCATGGAAGTAAAGATGTCCTTGGTTGAATGATGTGAGAAAGGGTTTAATTGAATGTAAATGGGTGTTCCTCTTGCTATGGTTTGATCTAAGCATGATTTGGAAGTGTTTAAATTTGAATTTGCTCTGTTTTCTATGAATTTTGGTGAGTGCAAGCATGATGTTTGAGAAAATATTAAGCTGAAATTCTGGAAAAAAAAAGTGTGCAACAGCCCTAATTACGGGCTTCATATCTCCTAGATTACTTTGAGTTTGAAGCTAAAATTTTGAGGAATAACAGTGGACATATAGAGCTATGTTGTTCAAAATTCGTGCAAAAATGTTGAAGGATGAATTTTTGGTGAATTTTTCAAAATCAAGTCCTGCAGCTGAAATTTTGTTGGCAGTAGGCTAGCTTTGCTTGTTTGTGAACCTAGACAAATTAAACCCAAATGATGTGAAATTTTACAGGGAGATTCTTTGATATGTTTATTGTTGTTCTACAAATTTTCATGACAATTGGGTTTGTATTCTAAGATCTATGAATTTTTCCATTTTTACATATCAAGAAGATGATTGTAAGTTGGTATAGGCATGATTGTTAAAATTGTTTCTTTGTGCTTGAATGGTTACAATATGAATATGGCAGGTCAATAGCACATCAAATTCACCAAGAAGGGTCCACTCTCCACACTTTCTTTAAGTCTTGTTGGATTTCAAGTAAGTAGAATCCTATTTTCAAACTTCACAAGAAATAATAGTACTTGTATGAGAAGTATTTTATACACTTAACGAGTTAAAGGATTTGTATAATTGTGATTGTCTTATTTACTTGTTTACAAAAGCAAAAGCTATTGTATCCTTGTGTTATGTTTTAAGATAAAGTATAAAACACCGTTTAGTATCTGTGTAGGCAAGGGACGTAAGAGGGACCGGCGTACCCAAATTATGGTGGAGATATCCCTTGAGGCATGAGGTTTTCTAATATAGGGTAGCCATAAGATTAAAAAAGAACAGGTTCCAAAAACTCATGGGCTATTGGATATTAAGCTAGTTCTATACTTGATTGAGGCTCCATAGGCTACCTTTCACTAAAAATGTTTTCTTTTAACTGAAAATGGGTACAATAGAATGCTATGGTTTAAAATACATGTTTGACTTTGTGATGTCAACTCTAGATTCTACTTACTGAGCTATAGCTCATTTAGTTTCTTGTGATGTAGATGTTGATGTGTTGGAATAGAATTTGTTTAAGTTGCTACAGCTGATAGGATGTTCACATGCTGCTACTGAGAACTATTATGTTTTAAAGACTGTTGTTTCTGATGTGTATAATCAAGAGTTTGAGAACTTGTTCTAGAAAAGATATATATGTTTTTTTTTTTTTTTTTGCAAATATAGTAAGTTATTTTTTTTAGTTTGTAATTTTTATCTAATAATATGATATGTAAAAAGGTAAATGAAGAGTTTTTTTAATAATTTCTACATGTTGAAGTAGCGGTTGCACTCGCCAGCTTCACAGGGCATGTGTTTTGTCTAGTTAAGATGGAGGGTGTTTTACTTACAATCTCGACTGCATAACAAATATTCGATCGTGTGCAAAGCATGGCATACGTGAGACTACCCACTACTGAAGTAGAAGGCACCTTCTTCATGTATTCTCTTTTTTCCTTAGACTTTGGAGAGCCTTTCTTAGAAAGAGTAATTCCGGACCTAGATGGTTGCCCACCTTTCTTGGAATCCTACATTGCAAACCTCCTGAGAATTTTATCTATGTAGTCGCCCTCGTACAAAGCTATCATTTTGTTCTTCCTATCCTGAAAGATCTAGATACAGAGAACAAAATTAGCCTCGCCCAAGTCCTTCATGTCAAACTACTTAGTTAACCATAATTTGACCGATGACAATGCCCCTACGTCATTGCCAATTAGCAGAATGTCATCTACATAGAGCAGTAGAAAAACCACATTTCCATCATTAATGTGTTTGTAAACACATGGCTCATCCACATTTTGTGAGAACCCATAAGTCTTGATCACTTGATCAAATCTTAAGTTCCAAGAACAAGAAGCCTACTTAAGTCCATAAATTGACTTTAGCAACTTACAAACCTTACCCTCTTGACCCTTAACCCTGAACCCGTCTGGTTATTCCATGTAAATGGACTCATCAAGATAGCCATTTAGAAAAGTCGCCTTGGCATCCATTTGCCAAATCTCATAGTCAAGAGTGGCAGCTATGGACAAGAGAATCCGGATGGACTTACGCATGGCCATAGGTGAAAAGTTTTCCTCGTAATCGATTCCTCCCTTTTGCGTGTAACCCTTAGCTACCAGTCTAGCCTTAAAGGTTTCGACCTTGCCATCCACTCCTTTTTATTTCTTATAGATCCATTTACATCATATGGGTTTTACCCCTTCGGGAAGATCCACAAGCTCCCAAACCCGATTAGTCATCATAGACTTCATCTCTGTGTTCATGGTCTTTGTCTAGAGTTTTGAATCAACATCCTCCATAGCCTCTGCGTAAGTATAAGGATCCCTGTCATGTTCATTCGGTTCAACCAAAAAGGCCTCCCCATTGAACATATACCTTTCAGGTTGACGCTTGATCCTCCCACTATGCCGAAGCCCCTTAGGTTGTTGTTCAGGTTCGTTTGGCTTTTCTACACTGATCGGAACGGTTTCATTTGGAACCTCTGGAGTGATTGTATCACTCCTTAACTCCTCAAGCACCACTTAACTTCGAGGCTTAAAGTCGTCCATATAACTCTCCTCAAGGAAAGTTGCATTAGTTGAAACCACGACTTTATTTTCCTTTGGGTTGTAGAACTAACCCCCTTTAGTCCCTTTTGGATATCTTACAAAAACGTAAACTTCTGAACGTGCTTCCAACTTATTCGCATCCTTAAATAGGACATGAGCCGGACATCCCCATATGCAAATATGGTTTAAGGATGTCTTCTTACTCGTCCATAACTTGTGAGGAGTTTTAGGGACCGATTTTGAAGGCACATGGTTCAAAAGATAACATGCAGTTTGTAGTGCATATCCCTAAAAGGACAAAGGCAATGATGAATAACTCATCATAGACCTTACCATGTCTAATAAAGTCATATTCCTTCTCTCTGCTACGCCATTCTACTGCGGAGTGCCTAGCGCAGTCAAATGGGATAAAATCTCATTCTCTAATAAGTGTCCTAGAAACTCATCAGAAAGGTATTCTCCGCCTCGATCAGATCAAAGTGCCTTTATGGGTCTACCTAATTGCTTTTCCACTTCAGCCCGAAACTCCCTAAACTTGTCAAACATTTTGCTTTTGTGGTGCATCAGGTACATATACCCATACCTAGAGTTATCGTCAATAAAAGTGACGAAATACCCATACCCTCCTCATGCCTGAATGTTCATTGGTTCGTAAACATTACTATGCACAAATTCTAGAACCGCTTCGGCCCTATTGCCCTTAGACCTGAATGGTCTTTTGGTCATTTTACCTTCTAAACAAGATTCACATTTAGGTATAGATTCCACCTTTAAGTTACTTAAAGGTCCATCCATTACCAACCTTTGAATCTATTCAAGTTAATATGACCAAGGCGCAAATGCCAAAGATAAGTCTTATTAGAGTGAGAATTTTTTAGTCTTTTAGAGTTATTATCATTTATCTCAGCATTAAGTAGTAAGTCCATCTTAGGTTTGATAAAATATAGATTATTTTGCATCCATCCAGAACAAATAAAAGATTTGTTTTTATGAATCATCACTTTATTACTAAAAGAAACCAAATAGGAGTCCTTAAATAAACAAGCTATAGAAATTAAATTCCTTTTAAATTTAGGAACATAAAAACAATCTTACAAAATTAAATTCCTATAATTATCAAAACAAAGATGGACATCTCCCACTGCTTCTACTAAGACCAAGGATCCATCGTCCATCCGAAGCGTGAAGTCTTCATGAATTAGACTTCTCGTTTCTTTGAACCCTTGTAGAGAAACACAAACATGATTAGTTGCACTGGAATCTATGACCCAAATGTCACTGGATTCCTCAACTAAACAAGTTTCTAAATATAGAAGATCACACCTGCCTCCTTTGGAAAGGAAATCCTTGCAATGCTTCTTTATGTGCCTGACCTTCCTGCAGAAGAAGCACTTAAGCTTCTTTGAGTTCTTCCTCTTCTTCTTCTTGCTCTTGTTGTTAGCAGGAATAAAAGACTTCTCATTCTTAGCCTGTTGCTTCTTTCCATTCCCAAGGTGAGGATTGGAACCAGAAGTAGCTACCATGTTGGTTCGCCACCCACAAGAGACTCCTTGATCAGCAGTTCCAACTCCTGTAATTGTTTCATTAATTCTGTTAAGGTCATATCCCACCTATTGCTCAAATTAAAAGTAGCTCTAAACAGAATAAACTCCTTTGACAAAGTCTCAAAGACCATAGTCATCTGAGTTTTAGCATTGATGTCGGCTCCATTGGGTTGTGCCTCAAAGAGGTAACCCATGACCAACATCATGTGCTCCTTTATAGATGTCCCTAGCCTTTGTTTACAGTTAAGAAGTTTCCAAAGCGCCCCTTCCCACTTAGTTAAGGCCTGGCCTCCAAACATATCTTCTAGATTATCTAAGATCTGCTTAGCAGTCTTATAATCCTCATATTGAGCCTACATCACATTATTCATGTTGGCCATAACATCGCAGCGGGCCTGATCATTTGCATCTTTCCAACGATCATCTGCTTGAAATTGATCATTGGTGGAATCTCTGTAGGCTCAAGAGGATAAGGGGTTTGTAGCACGAATTTTAGTTTCTCAAAAGAAAGGACGATATCTAGGTTCCATTCTTAATCATTATAATTCTATCCAGTTAATTGGTTTTTATCAAGTATCGAAGACAAGGGGTTGTCAGCACAAATTTCAGTTTCTCAAAGGAAAGGACGATATCCAGGTTCCGTTTCCAATCATTATAATTCTCCCCGGTTAATAGGTTTTTGTCAAGTATCGAAGATAAAGCGTTTTTAGACATTTTTATTCTACAATAAAGAATCATATACCAAACATAAGCAAACATATTATAATAATTTAGTAAGATAACACAATCATGTAAAAACATACAAATGTGTTTATGTGTCAAAACCTTGAAAATATCACAACCTTACAATGATAATTCCTAACTCAGAATTCAACAAGCTTCGAGGGGAGTCATGGCAAATTCAATCAGGAACACAGATCCCCTCCTGATTTATGTATGCCATCCAAGACCCATATGATCTAGCATATATCAATAATAATTTTTTTGGCCATTAATTTTATTAACAGAGCTCCCAGAGGAGGTTAATAATAAAATTAACATGAGTGTATAACCATCGTTTTAATATTTTATCTATGATTTATAATCGCCACCTAGGGGTATGCAACCATAAATCATGTAAAAATACCTTATCCTCTCAGAGATCCAATCTGGTACATGATAGAAATCCCTTTCTAAGGGTCGGGACCACCATGTTTTTCCTATGGACCAATGATGGAGGCCTTAGGTCCTCTCTTCAAAAACCTTCTCTCACTCAATCTTTTGAAATCAAGGTTTTATTTTAAGAACATGCATGAACAATTTTAATATGAACGGCACTCCCTATTCTATATGACATGTTATCAATATACATGGCAAAACATATTATAATACAGACAAGCAAAGCAATCAAGCAAACCTATAAGCAAAATAATAATAAATAACCGTAACATTATAGTTCCATCCTAGAGAATAGAAAAACAAAGATTACAAGAGAATAATTGAAACATATTATCGATTCTTCATCCTTGAAACCTCAAGCGGTATCATTCTTCATGTAATGCCCATCTTCAAGTCTTCAATCTTGCATAGATCTAATACTCTATATTTCCGGTCATATCCAAATTTCATTTTTCTTAGAATTGTCACAAAAATAAAATTAAAATTGCACCTTTTTTGGAAAAATTTCCAACTCTCTGCCGGCAAGCCGATCTAGGTGATTAGCCTACAGGTCATGATCCACCAGCCTGCGATTCATGACAGATTGGCCTACCAAACTAGAAGTTTGGCTTGCTGCGAGAGCCTCCTAATTTCTGCCCTGTTGACAGCCTGCCGAACCTTAAGTTTAGCCTGTCGATCTGCGACCATTGGTCAGCCGAACTGGAGGGTTCGGCATGCCGACTGAGCAAAGATCACCTTTTTTTAGAAAATACAATTTGATTCAATTCATCAATTTTATTTTCAACAATTCAAAAACATAAAATTAGAGACTTAGAAAATACCTAGGAGCGCCATCATCTAACTTCTAGATCCGCCTCTAGATCTGTCTTCTCCGAATAATTATTTAATTACAAAATTCTTATAAATTTAAAATTAAATAATAATTCTTAGATGAAAATGTTAGTCCGCCATCTAATTACATGAAAAACCTAGATACACATTCTAATCTCTAAGGAACCATAACCGGTATAAATTAATTAATTAATTAATAATTAAATAATAATTTAATTAATCATAATTAATTAATAAACATTCACCATATAATCCATGACAACATATAAAATTATATAGAAACCTAGAGTGCCAACTCTCTATAAAATTAAATTCAAGCATAGGAGAGATCAAGATCACATAATTTACACATATAGCATGATCACAAACTCGTAAATTTACGTAAAAACCATGGCTTTGATACCAATTATTGAAAAAATAGTACGCAGTGAAATTTTAAAATTTTTATATCAGAGTATTTTTCAAAACACAAGTTTGACACACTATATGCATAAATTAACCAAATCTTACTAACCTTTGAATGTCGAAGAACTCCTATAATCCGTGAAGATAAGTAATGTTCTAGAAGAGCCGCAACCAACTGGTCTTCTTTGCTATTTTCTATCCACAATCAGAGTAAATGTGGGCTCACATGTATAGCTCTTCCACCAGATGACTCTCCTTCCAACCAATTGAGAGAACCCAAAGTTAGTGTTTGAGATTTTGAACAAGAGCTCTAAGGGAGTTTTGGAATCTGACTTGTAGAGTATCACTCTTAATCTCTCAATTGATCTAAATAATAATGACACTCACTCCCTTTTTATAGAGGTTGAGTCCAAGAGTTAGTCCTTATCAGATAACGGCTCAAAATTTGAATCAGAATCAAATTCAAATCAATATCTGATGAAATTCACGTGAAAACGTGTGATCTTTTTATTGCGTAATCGGCATACCGATCTGTCTAATAGGCATGCCGAACTTGCCTCATCGGCAGGCTGAACCTGAGGATCAGCATGCCGAGCTGTCGATAAAAATCTCAACAAATCTTTTATTTTCGACCTGAGATTCTATAGGATAAAGTCTCAGTTTTAATTCAAATAACCCAATAGAGAAGTTTTCTAATTAAAACAACTTTATCTAGATAATCTCTGGGAAAATAAATAAATTCTTAATAATTCTACAAGTTTATCTTGATTTAATTTACTCAAAATTAAATCAATTGATAAACAAACAAGAATTATCCAATCCCAATAATTCAACAAGTTTATCTTAAATTAATTTTTGTCACAAAATTAATTCAACCGATAAACAAACATGAATTATTTTATCCTTCCAAATTTTTACTAATCTAATAAATATGACATAAGTCACCAATTATTGGAAAAGCACGTCGTATCGTTACAGGATTTTTGTGAGCTAGCAAAGGAGACCTGATGGACCTATATAGTTCAAGCTCCTGATAATTGTGAAACCCAATATCCCAGATATACATTTCATAATTATTAACTCCAACGCTACTCTACTAAAAGCTTGGAGCTACACTCTTGAACTATATACTAAGTCTCCATGATATATCATAGTGTATCGTATCCCTATAGGATTATCTATAATCGGCTTAAGGACAAGTTCTGTCTTACCTTCTCGATTATTTTTATCTTATGTTCCATTATCTCACCATCCAAAAATAGTATACCATTCGGTTACACCTATGTATCCAAATGGTTGAGTGCTCTAATTTTTCAATTACAGGATAATGCATATAAGAGGATATCACTACTCCTAAAGAGGAGCTATGGATTTCATATCTATGAATAACAAGTCTACGCTATCAAGAGTCATGCCTCCACCGTATCAGTATGCATACCACTATTAAAATGTGGGTGTCACCCTTTGGTACATCAAAAGGCACAAGTCAAGACAACGGGCCCACTATTCATCTTAGGATTAAGATACAATACAAATGATCGTCTAAAGTGAATTAATTTACCAGGACAGAATTATTACTCCAAATCAATTCATTTTATGTCCCGATCCAACACATTGTCACCTATGACAACGTGCCAATGTTTCTATTCACAGAGTCCACCTCTAATGGTCAAGACAAACTATCTCCCACTAGGGATATAGACAACATAACAATCTTTACATGAATAAAGCGCCCAACTTTATTTTCTCAATTGCGGATCTTATGATTTAGACCATCACCTTAAGAATCATGTCTTCCGCATAATCTATCAATCATATGCTCAATTCTTAAATGTTTAGACCGACAGTCTCAGACTATTGTTTGTTAACAGACATTCAACAAATATGAACATAAAGAGGACAAGATTTGGTATATAAATAATAAATGAATTCTTTATTGATAAAAATGTCTCCAAAAACATATTACATTTTTACTCTTTAGGGCATACAGTCAAACATAACCCACCAACTTCTATTGCGAAACCCACCAGGTTCGAAAGTAGGGTGTGGGAAAGCTCCAGGGTGCCAACATTTCAGCACCACAAGACCAATTGGGTGCTATGGTGCCGACACTTGCGCAGCCCAACGCATAGGTGGCACCACCTAACATTTTGCACATTTCAACGATATGGCCTTAATTTTGAGCGCTGTAGCGCTCCTTACTGACACAAAACGTGCTAAAAATATGTTTGTAACTCAATTTAATGTTTTCTTTTGATCTGAAACATATTAGAGCAACATGTTATAATCTCTCTAACATTATCTTTGTCTCTAACCTTTTTTTTATTTAACCGACTCTAAACTTTGATTCTAGACGCGAATGAACTAAATTAACTTACACCCATTAATATTTGTGCCACATGAGCTACACATGAGATATTTTAGCAAGGACATTTTAGTAAATATTTAATATTTTTAAGAAATATAAATTAAAACATTTTTTTTAAATTTAAATTTAAAATGTAGAAAAAATCAGCAAAACTATAAAATAGGATAAAAATAAAAAAAAAATTACTCTTCCATTGACTTCTCCACAAAAAAAAGAAGAAGCCCTAATCTAATTTATATTCTAGAAACAAAAAAGAAAAATTGTTCAAAAATAAATTCAATAAAAATGAAATGGAGGAGCGAGATGCTAGAATCAAGCTTCTTGGATTAGCTGAAGAGTAAGATGCTAGAATCATACTCCAATGGGAGAACATCGACAAGCACATTAGAGTGGCAGTGGAAAGCTTGAGGTCATCCTCAAGTGGCCTTGACATAGGGAATTGAGGCGATTGTAGAGGTCGTCCTCAATAGAGGAGGAGTAGGGCTGGTCATCCAAGCCCTAGAGTTACAACCTCATCGATGGGAAAGAACCTTGTGGCTCTAGTGACGTTATGGGCTTGAAGTGGAGTTGGAGATCGATGGAGATGGAGGGCTTGAACTGGCCAAGGACAAGCAGCATTGAAGGAGGGATTAAGGCAGCTGTAGAGGTCATCCCTATTGAAGGAGGACTGTGTAATGACCGAAAACTCCAAAAATTAATAAGCATGGTTGATTAAAGATTTTTCCATAATTACTCAGTTAAGTACTTGAGAGAGTACAAGTATAGAACCTACTAATGTGCAAATTTTTAAGGTTTTAATAGTTACAAGACCTTAGAAATAAATAATGTTATGAATGCATAAATTTATGTGCTTTATGTATGAGATATGTAACAATATCATGTCATGATAGTACATTAAAATAATTATTTAATGAGCTAAACTAAAAGTTTATGACATCATGAATAATCCAAGCAGTATGGATAAAGTTATGGAAATAATTTCATGATAGTATGGAAATCCTAATAAAGGAATGATAAAGCAAGAAGATAGTTAGATATACAGAAATTTCAAGTTTACGAATCAAAATTTGATCAAATCGACCACAATACAGTATAGATTTCTAAGACCAACAAAAGCATCTTTAAATATTTAAAAAATGCTAGAAAAAGGGAAATATCCCACAAAAATTGTGCTCTTTCTCTACTTTCTCTATCTACATTTTCTCTCTCTTCAAATCTCGGTCAAGATTCCAGCGTTCATTTTCGACACCTCCCACACCAACAGAAAGCTCTCAATGAGCTGAGTCCAATGGCGTGCTGTGCTACCTGTAATGCCGTCGAAGGAAGTCGTAAGTGCCACCTAAAATGGCGAAGAAACCCAAACATTTTGATGAGATATCTTTACCGTCCGACGTCTGATTGACATGATTCTTGTTCCTGCATGGCCATCATGACAAGAGGAACAAAACCCACCCATGGTTGCACCTCAACCATCATTGGAGAGCTTCGCCCGTCTACCACCGTTGTGCCCCACCACAGAGCCCTTCGACTATGTAATTTTGGCCACCATTGAGATCAATTGACCTTACCACAATGCTCAGAGGATCAAGGGGAGTGAATTCCCTCGATCAATTTCACCAAAGGAGGCTGCCTCGCTAGACTTCCATGAACGCTGCCAGCTACCGCCGTGGATGGTTATGTTTTCTTCAAATCCGAAGGCTTCAGCTCAAATTGATGAGGGGCAAACACTCAAAGGAGGATAGGTAGCAAAAGCCCTCAGCCAATTTCAGGCCAAAACCGTCGGAGCACCGCCGCCCAAGCCACCATTTTTGGTCAAGATTGTGGAGCCTGATCTACTATGTTAGAGGTAGAATTAGATGAAATTGACACCACCATTGGACTCAGAATGGTCAAATTAGGGCCCAGCAGCCAATGGAGTCTGGTTAACGCTGATCAATGTTGATCAATAGCCCGTCAATGGCTACTTTAGGATTTTTATGATCAAGACCACCAATCGATGATCCGAGACCGCATCCCACCTTGTTTTGATGCTCTAAATGCGATGGTGACCTTCGTTCGAGCTAATTTCACTTCGATGAAAATCGTCTAATACTGACTGCATGCGAATCGAGACGATTCAAACTACAGTAACAGAGTCCAGAATAACATTTTTGGCAATGTATGATCTTTAGGAAGTATTTCTAGCCATTCATAGTCGCTCAAGGAGTATTATAGAGGATGCTTCGTAGACTGTAGATATAGCGAGATACAACTGGACCCGCTTAGCTCGGAGTCCAGGTAAGTAAGAATCCCACCTATAGCATGACTAGTTTTAAAATAAAATGTTTTGAATGTGTTTATAAAAAGTTATGAAAATACATGCGTGAATTGTTACACTGTGTATGTTATGATGTGCCATGTCATGTGTTGGTATGATCATGTAAAGTGATGAACGCAACATGGATTTGCAATATATTTGCAAAAATTATGTTTAAAGTATGTTTGCATTTAATTAATGCATAAAGTTTTACGACCTAAGTTATAAGTTTAAAATGGCATTTGTTATGCAATAAGTTTTAGAGTACAAGTTATGATCTGTAATTGAGTTTGCATGTAATGTGATAGCATTTAATATGCTCACTAAAACTAAAAAGAAGGTAAAACAAAGATAAGAAGAAAGTGTTGTACCAGCCTCCTTGTTGTGAGGTACTCAAAGTAAAGATAAAGTTATGACCTTGGTGTTCGATAGTCTCAAGTCTTCCACAAGGGAAGCATCTCAAGTCTTTCACAAGGGAAGCATCCCAAGTCTTCCACAAGGAAAGCATCATGTTTATGATCTCATGATTAATGATCTTGGTGCGAACACAAAAGTTTATAAGATAAGAAAAGTTATGGAATAAATATAAGAGGTAAAGTAAGGAATGAAAGAATTTAGGATGTTCATAATTGTAACACCCCTATATGGGGGTTAACAGTTTTTAATGAATTAAAATAAAAATCAAAAATAAAAATAAAACTTTAAAAATAAGATTGCCTGGGACTTAAATGAAAACAAATTAAAAATGTAATCAATTAAACCACAGTTTAATGTAGCACCTTAAATTTAATAATACAAAATTATCGTCATCATCATTTCAACCTTCAACACATCTTAATACAGTCACAGAAAGTAACAATCGATGCTTACATTATCATGAAGAATATTCTTTACAATTGAAGCAACCCTAACATAATATAGCTGCATTGCTTCCTCAACTATTTTTCTTGTAACCACCTCACACTTAGTGAGTCCTGAAAAGATGAAAATAAAAAGGAAATGAGCGACAACATGCTTAGTAGAAAAAACCATTACTCACCTTTAGGTTTTTAGCCTTACCACATTAAAACATTCATGGTTAGTTAGTTCTCATCATTATTCATCAATTTTGTCATTTTCAATTCCAGTGGATATCTTATGATCATTCTTACCAAGTTTTGTACATATATATATATATATACATATTAATTTAGGATTCAATTATGCTCAGCTGTACCCACTGTGCAATAGAATTTCATATCACTCAACTCAACAAAACCCAAATGGGCGCACTTGATCACCCTCTAAACATTCCAAGGGTGTTCTGGTGAGGGGATATCAAGCCCCTAGTCCTCACCAAGTTCATTCCTATATAGTGAGTTATGGGACTTTTGACCCAAGGAAGCGTCATCACCTTCCCCTATTTTACCTTTTAGGGTATTCGTGCCCAAGGACTTAACCGCCGTCCTCTTCACGTCTCACCATTTCTCTATATTCATCTGTTATTTATAGAGTTAAGTCTTCCTAACCATGCTTTTTAATTTATAACTTGTGTCACATCATTATGTTCCTCGTTGTACAATACAGGGCAAGTTTCACATCATCATGTTATAGATATAATCATATACCTTCAAAATAGCATATACATATCTTGCAACATAAAACAACAAATTTAATTTATCAAAACCTCACAAAAGATGAGTAATAGAATCCCTACCTTTCCACAAATGTCCACTAATAATTTTCAGCTTACACAATTCTCCACGTAAGCTCCAAGTGTGCTGTTATCCTAAAACGTATAAAATAACCGTACTTCAACTCAAATCCTAATGTTTAATTATGTCAATTCATCATTTATTTTTATTAGTGTGCCGTAATCATTAATGTACTAAAATTGTGAATATCACTTTTCTAACTTAATTTTAGTAAATTATAAAATAACAATAAAATTAAATTATACGAATTTAATTTTGGTATAAAATATGTGAAAATTAATTTTTTTAAAATAAATAATACGATTTTAAAATATTTATAATTAAAATAATTAAAAGTTTGATATTTATTAAATTATTTGAAATTACAACCTGTATAGAAAACTATTTATTATATCTGAACCATAAATTATTAAATAATTATCCTTATCCTAGTGGTATGGCCCTTTTTTACTTGTTCTTGAGGTTGGAGGTTCGAATCCTATCTAAAGCTTCCTTTATTGAATTTCTATATGAAAAAACGACATGTAGTTTCCGTGAAAAATGACATGCAGTTTATGGAAAAAACGACATGTAGTTTCTAAAAAAACCACACGTCATTTTTCACCTAGAACAACTTATACAGAGAACCCAAAATTCATTTTCTAAGCCCTTTAATCCAATTTTTAGTTTCCTAACAGCTTTTTAAACATAAAAACTATATATAAGTAATACATAATTATCTCTAAACATTAAAAACATATATTCCACAATCTGTGTACCAAAATACAGCTTAAAATCAAAGTTAAAGTTTTATAAATCTAACCTCAAAACTTAGCCCAAATCCATTGTTTGATCTTGAAAACGTTTAAGTTTTCCTCAATCCTTAAGCTGTGATAAGTTGTTTATGAACATTTTGTGAAAGATTGGCTTGGATTCTCCTTTGGTCTCCTCGGTTTGCTTCTCCGTAGAAGGTAAGATGAAGAAGAAAAGAAAGAAAGAAAAAGAAAGGAAAAGAAAGAGAGAGATGCAGGGAGTGAGAGAGTGGGAGGATAAGTCTGAATAGGGGGAAAATAATTGAGAAGGTAGGATGGTTAGATGGGTCTCCTTTGGAGACTTTTAAACACAAAATGCCAAAACGGCACTTTTGTAATTTATGAGAAGTTCTAAGGGCATTTCAGTAAGTATACTAAATAAGTATAGATTTTAGATCAAACTTATTTTACTTGTCACACTAATATTTAATTTAATTACCATAATATCCGTTAAGAAAATAACAGGTGTCATAATAATGAGACATAAAACAAGTTGATAAGATAGCATAAAATGTTCATGCATATTATTTTTATTAAAATATTTTTTATTATGTTTTGTGAGACTTATTTCCTACTTGCTGAGTGAAAGCTCATTTAAGTATGTTCATACTGTAGGTAAAAAAACTTGTCAGTGACATTGATGAGTAATGATGAGCGACGGACGAATGGTGGAGATGTGTATGGATACTACTACGCAGTTTATAATATTTCCACATTATGAGTTTATGAATTTATATATGTTTTTGTTTTACATTAAATGTTTATGAAAAACATTTTTATATTTTCAAGGAAAGGTTTATGAAGGACGTTTTATGAAAAACATATTAGAAATGCTTAATGAAAAACGTTTACGAAAAAGTTTTAAAAGAAAGAACTTTATGAATATATTTTATGAATTTATTAATATGAAAGTTTAGACGGTTATGCTTTAAGAAATTATTATGATGGTTTTAAGGAAGTTTTAAAAAGCATTTAGTACAATTTTATTCCATCATTCAATTTAAAGTTCTTTTGAAATAGTTTTATTTACATAAAGAAATGTTTTAAAGAAAGAGGTTTTTAACATAATTATTCTTATGTTCAAAGAAAATGTTTCAAGAAAATTATTATGATTATGTTTTAAGAAAATTGATGTTGTAAAGTATGCAAATGATTAAATTTTGGAAATTATGATTTCATTTAAACATAATAATTACAATTACATTGTTACCACTTTTAAGAAATTAATGTTATTATGTCAGGTTTTTGAAAGTAAGTTTTGGAAAATAGTCATTATTTCCTTTATGGAATTAAGTGTTGATAAAGGATTTTTATTCCTTTAAAGGTTATATATTAAGAATTCATTTGAGGAAAAATTTTATTCCATAATTTTCAATATTTTATGTTAAAATATGTTAAAGTTACGATTATATGCAAGTTAAGTAACGGCCACGTAGGCAGGTCGCCGTAGGCAGGTCGTTATAGACTTGGCCTAGTCTCCTAAGCCTTGGAGGTCCGATCTTGTTGATGAGAAGGAAGCTGGTGGCTCTGACGGGGGTTTTGGGTCCAACACCACCGACGCCATTGATGTTGTTGGTATCTGGTTTTTGTTAAGGAGAGGAAAAGAGAATTGGGAAGAAAGGGGAAGGAGTTGTTTGTATTTGGTTTTTGTTTGGCTTGTTTGTTTTTAGTTTTTTAGATTTTTAATCAAATTTTTGTTTTAATTTTTATTAATTTTTTAATGTATCAATTATTTTGAAGGGTAATTTAATAACTTTAATTAAAAATGATGTCTAACAATTTTTTTCATCCAAAATTAATGATTTGGCTGTTAAAACTATCCCACAATAACTAAATCAAAGGTTGAGGTCGATTAAATACAAAAAAAAGTTAGGGACTAAAATAACACTTTTGTAAAAGATTGAGGGTTAACATTGGAATATACCCTACAGACTGTCAACTTGTTAAAAAAAAAAAAAGAAAAAAAAAGAAGATGGTCAAGTTAATTTAGTTTTAAAAAAAAAAAAGAGAGAGAGAGGAAACAAATGATGATCTTTTCAAAGAAAAAAAAATGATGATGAGAAGAAATCATCGAAGTCAAGTTAAAGGCAGGCTTACATGCGTAACGAGCCTCTTTCTTCGAAGCAATTTGTTACTGTTTTTTTCCCTGGGGTGTTCTTGGAGTTTGACTTGTTAACTAGCAGTCCAATTAGTAGCTGGGTACACACACGTAATTGTACATCATTTTTGTTGACCTTTTCTTTTAACTAAGTGAAATTTTATTTAATTCTATGAGTTTATAGACCCACTATTAACAAGACAGCAAAACTTAATTTAAAAAATAACTACATATTAAATTAGAGTTCATATTTTATGAGTAACGATGTTATAATTATATAAAGATAAAATAAATTGTTTAGCTTAAAAGTTGTGTGTGTTTTGTTTTTATTTGTTTTTTGTTTTGCTTAGCTTTTTTTTTGTTTTTGTTGTTGACTCCGCCTTTTAAGTAATAGTACTATGACTTTGTCAAACATAGATTCAAAGTCAAGTTGATAGAATACCGACTGAACATGGCGGCTTCTAATTTAGTACCCTTTTCAGTTTAAATTAATTCACAAATTTGGTTCAATCGACGAATTCAAAATAAAATGTAAGCAAGATTTTTTCCTGTCAAGCTTCCCAAACTTTTTATCGCTTTACAGTCAAAGCAAGTTGTTATAATGAAAGATCAAAAGAAAAACTGGAAGCATTCAACTTGACCAATAACTCCAGAAGTTCCAAAAAAAGAAAAGCACTTTAACATTATTACATAATCCTTGGCTACAGAAACAAGAATGGTCCAAATTTCAACAGTTTTCATGATAATAATAGAGAAATGCGAGTACACATTTAAGAATATTGGTAGCTTTATCCGTGAATCTATCTATAGGCAAGGAACAACGAAAAATGTGATTCGTTACGCTTGATCTCATGGGTTTGAGTTAAAAATGAGGTCAACAATTTAACACGTAGTGGGTTATGGGAAAGGAACGAGTCTAGAAGTCTCCGACCACTGGTAAATGCCGCTACACTGCTAACTTAATTAAACTACTTATTGGGGATAGCCTTCTTTCCATGGAGTGGGTTGATAGGATGGCTACCCCTCTCAAACCCACCCTCTATTACCATCTAGGCAATAACAATAGATTTAAGGGGGATGCCACATATTCTCCATGCGAATTGACATTTTCCATCAGGAAAGAAACTATTGTATTTTTTGCTATGTTGATTAAAAGATAAGTGTAAGGATTAAAATAGCCCAAAAATTAGAGGTCTTTACACAAATTCTACAAGTTTATCTTGATTTAATTTTGAATAAATTAAATCAACTGATAAATAGACAAGAAGAATCCGATCCCAATAATTCAACAAGTTTATCTTGAATTAATTTTGTTACAAAATTAATTCAACCGATAAACAGACATGAATGATCTGATTTTATCAAATTTTAGCCAATCTGATAAATCTGACATAAGTCATTAATTATTAGAAAAGCATGTCATATTGTTATAGGATTTTAGTGAGTTAGTAAAGGAGACCAAATAGACCTATACAATTCAAGCTCTTGATAATTATGAAACCTAATATCCCAGATATACATTTTATAATTATCAGCTCTAATACTATTCAACTAAAAGCTTATAGCTGCACTCTCAAACTATATAGAATTACGAAGCCCATGTAACTAAGTCTCCATGACATATCGTAATGTATTATATCCCCATAGGATTATCCATAATCGGCTTGAGGACAAGTTCTATCTTATCTTTTCGATTATTTTTTATCTTACGTTCTATTATCTCACCATCAAAAAAAATTACCATCCAAAGACAGTATACCATTTGGTTACACCTATGTATCCAAATGGTTAAGCGCTCCAGTTTTCTAATTACAAGATAACGCATATAAAAGGATATCGCTACTCTTAAAAAGGAGCTATGAATTCCATATCTATGAATTACAAGTCTACGCTATCATGAGCCATGCCTCCAACGTACCGACATGCATACCACTATTAAAATGTGGGTGTCACCCTTTGGCACATCAAAAAACACAAGTCAAGACAAGAGGCCCACTATTTATCTCAAGATTAAGATACAATACAAATGATTGTCTAAAGTGAATCGATTTACAAAGACAAAATTACTAATCCAAATCAATTCACTTTATGTCCCGATCCAACACATCGTCACCTATGACAATATGCCAATGTTTCTATTTGCGGAGTTCACCTTCGATAGTCAAGACAAACCATCTTTCGATAAGGATATAGACAACATAACAATCTTTACATGAATAAAGCACCCAACTTTATTCACTTGATTGCGAATCTTATGATTTAGACCATCACCTTAAGAATCATTTGTTCCACATAATCTGTCCGTCAAGAATATTATTTATATACCAAATCTTGTCCTCTTTACGTTCAACAAATATGAACATAAAGAGGACAATTTTGGTATATAAATAATAAATAAATTCTTTATTGATAAAATATCTCCAAAACATATTACCTTTTTACTCCTTAGGGCATACGCGTCTAACAAAAAACCAGTTGGGTGTAAGTGGATATTTACCGTAAAGTATAGGGCTGATAGAGCTTTGAAAAGATACAAGGCCAAATAAGTGACAAAAGGATACACATAGACCTATGGAGTGGACTACCAAGAAACCTTTGCACCAGTTGCAAGAATTTACTATCTTTAGCAGGTAACCATGGTGCTTGTAGCAATATGACATAAAGAATGCATCTTTACAAGGTGAGCACAAAGAACAAGTGTACATGGATCCACCACCATAATTTTATATGTTTCTGTAAATTAATCGAGTGTGCAAGTTGAAGCAAGCCCCATGTGGATTGAAACAATCCCCATGGGCATGGTTTGGCAGGTTTGTAGAGGTGATGAATGAAATGAAGTACAAAAGAGCCAAGGGGATCATTCCTTATTCATCAGACACAGATTCAGAGGGAGTAACACCCTTACTAGTCTATGTCAATGATATCCTTGTACAAGGAAATGACCTAAAAGAAAGAGAGAAACTCAACATGCAATTAGCTGCTGAGTTTGAAATAAAAGAACTAGGAAAATTAAAATATTTTTTTTGAAATAGAAGTTGCATAGTTTGTTGATGGCATTTTCGTGTCTCAACAAAAAATACATCATGGATCTCTTTAAGGAAAGGGGCATTCTCAGAAGCAAACTGGTATGCACACCGATTAATCCATACCACAATTTTTGTGATCAGGAAGATGATGTTGTGGTGGATAAGCATAGGTTTCAAAAAAAAAAAAAGTCAGAAAACTAATTTACCTATCTCACACTACACCTGATATAGCCTAACGGTGAGTATGATAAGTCAGTTCATGCAATTTCAAGAAAATCACACTTGTAGACCATGTACAGAATCTTTCACTACCTCAAATCTGAACAAAGGACAGGACTATTCTTCAAACAAGGCTCGAACATGAATAGGGAAGCCTATACAGAGGCTAATCAGGCAGGTTCTTTCACTGATGGAAGATCTATGTTAAGGTATTGTATCATACTTGGAGGGAAATTAATAACTTGGAGAAGAAACAAGTTGTGGCCATGATCTTGCATAAAGGCAAAATTCAGTGCGATGGCACTAGAAATTTGTGAGCTGTTATGGACAAAAATTAGTCATGAGGATCTAAAGATCAAAAGGGATAGACCAATGAAATTATACTGCGACAATAAATCATCTATAAGCATTTCTCACAACCCTATTCAACATGATCAAACACAACATGTTGAAGTAGACAGGCATTTCATTAAGAAAAAACTCGACTACAGGAG
Organism: Artocarpus hirsutus; assembly: GCA_946598075.1. Lineage (NCBI taxonomy): Eukaryota > Viridiplantae > Streptophyta > Magnoliopsida > Rosales > Moraceae > Artocarpus > Artocarpus hirsutus. Next base: position 25,717 of record CAMOHE010050954.1, read on the forward strand.
ATATTTGTGATGTGTTGGAAAGAATTAAATATTGAGTAGCTCTTTGGATTTCTCAAACTAAAGGCTTTGTAATGTTTCCATTTTCTAATCCGTTTAGGGGGCTGGGATCTGATTTTGTATTGATCAAAAGCTCTAGGCTTTTGTTTTGGCTGTTCTTGGCTTCTGTTTTTGTTTCTTGTTCCAATAAACTTCTCATCCCCTTTTGTTTTCCCTTGGATTCCTTTTTCGTTTTACTTAATAAAGTATCTCCACTTCTTTAAAAAAAAACAAAACAAAACAAAGACAAAAAACACTTGGCAATAGGCTAATTTGTACTCTTGTTTGTACATTCCAAGTTGAAGGAGAGTGTTAGAAATTTAAGATTTCTTTTATCCCATAATTTCAATGTACAACTATCAGGATTGTTTCCTAATTCCAAGATAGGAATGATGTAAATATGCAACTAGTAGATTTCTGATTTGTAAGGATTTAGCAATTAGTCAAACTTTTCTAGGATAGTTATTCCCTAGTGTATGTATTCAAGCTTGTACTCGTTATCAATAATATAATATACAAAATTACCACTGCTCTTATTTTCTTAAAAGAAAAAAAACTTCATTAGAAAATCATGAGGTAAAGAGAACTCCGACAGAGGATGGCCAACTAAATCAAAAGTTTAAAAAAAATTATAAAAATCATACATAAGAAGATTAAACTTGATAACCAAAATTGCACATTGAAATTGCAAAAAAAATCTTTATTTTCAAACAACCAAATAGCAACCCAAAAATTCACTCTCTCCCATGGTTCACTTTCCTAACGGACCAAATCTTAGAAATCCTCTTATATTTCATTCTAAGTAGATTGGCCAACACAAACCCAAAACAACATAATTTTGAGAACATTTTTGATAATGCATTTTAGGAGAGCAAATTTCAAGAAAATACTCTTTAAAGGCCATTTTTGTAAGTTGCCTGGTCAATTAGTCTCAAAAAAAGACTTCTTTATCTGTCACACTACATTATTATTGCAAGGTGAAAGGTGGGCAATTTTCGTCATTTACTTACTGACACAACATAGTTATTTATTTACTTTTTTATAAACAAAAGAACATAAATTTTAGCATTGCAGTTCAAAAATGTAAATGCTGGGGTGGACGTAGGATCTCAAAGCGTCTTGTAATAGTATAGGTATTATCTTTATCGCAATGATAATGAGGGGAAGGTTGTATTTGAATGAGACAAAATTGGTGAGAAAATAACACCACATGAAAAAAAAAAACCTCCTTTTCATAGCATCCAAAAAAGCCAAAAAGAAGGATAAGTCGGAGAGAGCAAGGCAAACTCCATATTTAGGTTTAGAGTCTGAGTCTTCCTGATTTCTTCAGTTATGTGTACAAGGCTCTTCCAATCTCAGTCTAGCAATAATACATTACAAGGATAGCATCTGAAAAAGAAAAAAAAATATTAGTGTTAGACCCAATATTTCAGTAATAAGAAAGTTGAATAAAAACACTTTCCAAACAAATATTAAAACAACAAGAGTTACAAAACAACAAGAATAGAAACGAACCTGCAATCAAACTTCTCAAGAGAGTATATACCGACTTTGTAAGTAAAAAAAACTGAAGTTGACTCTCCTTCTTCCCATCCTGGAATCAAGGTAGCTGTCACAACTCCTGTTTGAAAATTATAAGAGAAACATTTGACCTCAAAGTCATGTTGAATTAACATCCCTCCCTCATACGACCCCACCAAGCGAATCAAGCTCCTATCATAGGAATCTTCTCCAAATTCTTTAATGACAGCATCTCTGATGGGGATGATGGCTAATTCTTGCAAGTCTACAGAATCACAACTCAAGGATGGTTTCCAAAATCTGATATCAAAACCTTCTATCAAGCCAATCCCCAAAACTCCTCCTATATCCACAATTGTATAATCACCCTTAGGTAGAGGTATCTTCCTAAAACTTTCCTCATTCAGATTAAAATCTAAAATGTACTGCCCAAATTCATCCTCGCAAAACCAATATATGTGACCTTCTATAGAAACGGGAGGAGATTTTATTTTACACCGTGGAGCACCTTTAATTTGTCTCCATTGATCTTCTCCCAATGAAGACACATGTGCATATGCATAAGCTTCATGGATGCAAACCACCTTGAAAATATCATCTTTTTTTATATATCCAATGCCACAATTTACCTTTTCATCGCTCAATTCTTCTTCATTCGGAAATTCTGGCAAGATAAGAACCTGTCGTCTAAGAGGAGAGAGAACCACTACCCTTTTGCCAAGTCCATAACACAACAACCCGTGACAATATCCCTGAAATGATAGACCATTTTCTGCATCAATGTCGTTTAAGTATTCTAGATCTGATGTGTACATTTTGCCATTCTCTTCTGGCCACCAAATTTGTGCACCTTGCCACACCATCAGAGTATTGCAATCTTCAGTTCCATTAGTCTGATACAAGTAAGAGAAGTCTGGATTATCTATTATGTCACGCCACTCCTTGCATATTCCTCTGGACCTAAACAAGCATCCCACCGACAATTTTAAAAAGATGTTGTGCCACAAATCTTGCATGAAATTAGTTTTCTGAATTGGCGTTCTTCTGTAAACAATCAATTTTGCTTTATCATCCTGCAATACAAAAGCAAAGTCCAACGCTGAACTTAGTGCAAAATGAAACAAAAATATCCTAACAAAGTGCAAAACTAAACATAAAACAAAAGAAAACAAAGATATCTAGAATTCCTAGAAAATGGCACATGAATGGCACACACTATCATTTCAAAATTCAGTGCAGCCCATTCAAGAATAACACTAGCTTTCATTTCTCTAATAAAAACTCAAAAAAAAAAAAAAGAAACAGAAGATGAGTATTAGTGGGAAGAGAGTACCACAAGCTCTTGGACTTCATTTTGCTCAGTATTTTCGTTGTGTATAAGAGCAACAACATCACTGTAGTCGTCTAAAGCAATGGACCCAGTGTTCACAGCTTTTATCAAACAAGGTTTGATGTTGGCAGCACAACCTTTAAGCACGCGCTCAGCCAGTTTTTGCGCCACAGGCAAAACATGCTGGTAGAATACATGTTAATACTCAAGAAGGTTGAAACAAGGAGATAATTTGATATATTGCAAAGCCAAACCAAGAAATTACCTTGTCATCTTTTTTCAATTGGGATAATAAGGAAAATAGTATAGGCTGAGGAATTTGATCAATTTCCAGTAACATGAGAATCATAATATCCTCCATTGATGCAAACACATTCACTGGGTGATACTCCCTGAAAATTGAAAAAATAATGATTCAATGATGATATAATGACATGATAAAAAATCCCTGAAGATTAAAAAACAATGATTCAATAATGAGATATTGACACGATAACATAACATGGTCCAGAGCCTATACAATAAGCCTATGTAATAACTATTATAACACAAGACCAAAGTGGGAGCAAGTATTATTACCTAATTCCATCAAGAAACCATTCGAACATCTTGACTATCAAGTATTCAAGTTCAAGATCTAATATAAGCAAGCAACATTTGATTTTTGCCGCAGCATCAAGAACATCAATCCTTTCTTGATAGAATTGGCCTTGCTGATGATGAATATACTCGAATGATGACACAATTACAGACAACGCTAGCTGCATATACCAAATATATATATACAAACATTAAATTTCACAACCGCAACAAGTTATGCATAAATAAACAATTCCATGGGAAACAAAAATCTAGACCTGCATATCACTACAACCATAGGGAGTGTTAGGCGCTGTAATTCGCAGTATCTCAACGACACAACATGCGAGAAGCACATTTAAATATTTCCAACGTCGAAATCTCCAAGCAATTAAAGGTTCCCGAAACTGTAAAAGAGCATCTTCAATGTCTTTGCTTGGGTTTTGTTCCACCGTCAAGAGACTAGCATAAACATCCTATAGATTTCACGGAAATAACATTCAATAAATGTAGAATCCATGAAGACAAGTAATCAGGAAAAAAAATAAGGTTAATTTAGGCTCACCCGAAGTAGTTTGATATTCTCACTTCTTTTCAATAGACGATTGTCCATTAGCCTCTTCCCCAAATCCACTAGTTCATCCAGCTTTGTAGGTCCCCAATCCCACGTAGAAGGATCACAATATGTACATGCATTAAATGTCACAAACATGTCATAAGTGAAAGAAAAGCGCAAATAAAAACGTTATTTAAAAACCCCAAATATCCTTTTATAAACCTTTCTTCCAACTTCAGAGGTTCACAATCCCACAAATCCCTATTGATAACACCACACATGCATTAAATATCAGTGAAAGGAAGACAAAAAATGTTAAAAGCCCTCCAAAACCTTTTTATTATATTCCATAAATGAACACTCAACGGAGAATTTTCAATATGTTATACTAATCCATTCTACCAAAATAAATCCGAAAATTTACAAAAACAACGTTTTAACATGCTGCAACAAAGCATGAGACACCACAATCCACATAGCAGAAGACACCTTACCCAAGCTAAAACAAGAAAAGATATGGCAAATACACAAGCTAGAAAAAAGGCAAAAAAAGAAAGACGCCAACTAACATACAGCATACGCATTACAAGTAGCATAATGGTCAGAGCAGCTTTAGACATGCTATATCGTTTTAATCTACGATGCAAAGACTCAACCCTTGATTGGCTTTTCTCTGCAACCTATAATCAGCACTCATATTCGTTACAATAAGAACAAAGAGCGATGCACATATTGATAAAAAAAAGTAGCATAAACACTGTTAAAGCAACGTGTAAATAATAATTTATTTTACCCTTTGTATAGTCTTTCCTAAGTTCACGGGCATAAAACTAGTGGCCCCATTTTACCCCTTTTTACTATACAAAATGGTTGCCTTTCGAACAAGTCGTTTCCTTATAAATAGACTTCTCACACCAGCCCCATCAAACAAGTCCTTATAAAAAACTGAGTCACGGAAAACAAAAGCGTGACTTCCTTGGGATTTTTTTTTTTTTTTTTTTGGACTTCCTTTATATATTTAGTTGTGCTTGTTGTACTTTCTTGAGGGCTTACAATGATCACAAACTGCAAAACGTGCGTTCTTGCAATATGGCACAGAACATAAGGGCTACGCGTGCCTGCAAAAGAAGACTAGAGCATTCTCCACGAGCTATATCATATTAATTCATCGTGCAATTCCAATTCTATTAAGTTCGAATTAAGCATAATAAAAATCTACAATGTTTGTTTCACAATATATAGCTGAAATATGAACCCTAGCAAAGCTTAATTAACTAGATCAGAGAAAGAAATATAGAAACTAAGGCAAACCAACAACAAAACAGAATTAACAGCTTAAACCGCAACACCACAGGAAAAAGAAAAACCAGCCCCATTGAAAAGATGGAGGAGAAAAAACACCAAAACCCACATCACAACGTATTCTAAGAAGGCAAAATATTCACAAACCTCTTAAACAGGAACAAAAAAAACTCATAATAACACTCAATGGAACTCAAACAAAAGCCTAGGGATAGGCCTGTAATGAGAGAGACAATTAATCAATACAAATTCATTTTTTTTTTTCATTAAAAGAGAGCTGTAAGGCCCAGATTTCACTGGGAGAAAATCTTTTTGTTCTGGCCTTCATTGCCAGATTCTTCTTCATCAATTACTCGGCCTTCATTGCCATTTGTTTTTTGCTAGCCTTTATTGCTGGTCTTTCTCTGGTATTCTCTCTTTGATTCACTAGTATTCCTTCCTTCAATCTTTCTGGTAAAAATCTTTCCTCCTTTCCCTAAGAGTACATCGTCCTGTCTACCTCAACAAGGAACCCTACTAGTCGATCTGAAGAAGTAATTTCTATAGAGATGACATCACATCAACCTGCCAGAGATGTACAAAATATTCACGCAGCTTATAGTCTCAATGAGAGTGGAGATGGAGGCTTTGGGGGAAAAAAAAAGAAAAAAAAAAAGAAACAGAACTTGGGAGATTGTGGAGCTGCCTAGAGGAAAGAAATCAGTGGAATGTAAATGGGTGTTCCCTATAAAGTATAAAGTAGATGAAAGTCTTGAGAGATATAAGGACAGGTTGGTAGCCAAGTCCTACACTCAAACCTAGGGGGTGGATTACTAGGAAACTTTTGCCCCTGTTGCAAAAATGAACACAATAAGAGTCCTACTATCATTAGCTGCAAACTTTAATTGGGATCTACAACAGTTTGATGTCAAGAATGCATTTCTTTACGGGGATTTAGAGGAGGAGATATATATGGATATTCCACCTGGTTTTGGAGGTAATTTAGGAAACAAGAAAGTCTGTAAACTACAAAAGGCACTATACGTCCTCAAACAGTCGCCTAGAGGTTGTTTCGGAAGATTTGCAAAAGTTATGTTACCCACAAGATACAAGCAAAGTCAAGGATATCATAATACATTCATCAAGCATTCAGTTGCAGGGGAAGTTACAGTCTTGCTAGTTTACATTGATGATATTATTGTAACAGGAAATGATGAGCAAGAAAAAGAGTCTTTGAAGCAGTGTTTGATCAGGGAATTTGAAATAAAGCAACTAGGAAGACTGAACTACTTTCTACGAATTGAAGTGGCTCATTGAAAGCAAGATATCTTCATTTTATAGCATAAATATGTAACTGATCTCCTCAGAGAAACAAGGAAACTGGCGTGCAAAAATGCTTATACACCAATTGATCCAAACCACAAACTCGGAGAGGCACAAGAAGATTCTACCGTGGATAGAGAAATGTGTTGGAAAACTTATCTATAAAGCACGTAAAGGCCAAATATAGCATATGCAGGGAGTGTAAATAAGTCAATTTCATACATGATCCAAGAGAAGTTCATCTACAGAATCTTGAAATAAATAAGGAAATCAGTAGGTCAAAGGATTTGATTTAGGAAGAGATACTTTCCTGTTTTTCTCAATTTTTTCCATTCTTTATCTTTTGTATAGATTGTATATAAAACCTAGCGATAAATGTAATGAGATACACGATTAATTCAATACAAATTCATATTCTCTTTGTCAGACAGAAATTAGGATTAACTCGACCGAGACCAAGAAGACCGAAATCAAGATTACCTCGGGCGAAGCGTTCTCATTCTTCGTCGCAGTTTTCTCCACTTCTTCTTCTTCGTCGAAAGCGAGAGAATCATTGAACGACTGGTTCTCAGACGCCAGTGTTATTCTAGTTTCAAAAACTCAGTTCGCGGAGGATGGGAGCAAACGAGAGTGTTGTGGTTTTTTTTTTTTTAACGGCAAGAAACAGGTGAGTGAGGAAGACGAGCATGGAGAGAGAGAGAAAGCTTCTGTGTGTTATTTCTTCAACAAACCAACTAAGAAACCCTAACTATTTGACTCTAAAAGGAGCGCAAATGATACCACAAACAGGCAGGAGGAAGTGACCTGCATAACTATTTGGTGCAAATGGTTTTATTGCGTAGAGTTTTTTTATTGTATGCGAAGAAAATATAATTATTTGGTATAAATAGATTTAAAACGCATGCTTGCCGGTGAAGGCCAATGTTTTTTTTTTGTCGCCTTTGTTACTATGCTGTTGAAAAAAAGAATTAACAAGAAATTAATGACATGTTTAAGACAGTAAAAGATTAGTATAATAATTTAATATTTAAAAAAATAAAAAAGCAAAAGATGAGTATAATGACATGATATCCAAAAAAATTATTATCAAGGTTAATGTCTCATCCCAAACGTATAATCCATAATCCGCAGTGAAGGACCATGTTTTTTTGTTACCTATTCTTACTATGCTACTAAAAGGAACTCTATCAAAAGGACAGTTTTTTTTTTTTAAGTTAGGGTTGGAAAACTACTTGTTTTTGCATGGAATACTTTATTGTATACAAAAAGAATATAACTATTAGGTGCAAATAGTTTTGTTGCATGGAATATTTTTGTTGTATGCAAAAAAATATAATTATTAGGTGCAAATAGGTTTAAAAACGTGTACTCCCCAGTAGAGGCATATGTTTTTTTTGTCACTCTTTATTACTATGCTGTTGAAGAAAAGAATCAACAAGAAATTAATGGCCATGTTTGAGAAAGCAGAAGATTAGTATAATGATTTGATGTCCAAAAAAATAAGAAAGCAAAATATGAGTACAATAACTTGATGTCCAAAAAAATTATTATCAAGGTTAATACCTCGTTCCAAGCGTATAACCCATAGTCCCAAGTGGAGGACCATGTTCTTTTGTCACTTATTCTTACTATGCTACTGAAAGTAACTCTATCGAAAGGATGATTTTTTTTTTTTTTAAGTCGGGGTGGGGAAACTCTACATTTTTTAAAGGAATATTTTTATTGTATGCAAAAAGAATATAACTATTAGGTGCAAATAGTTTTATTGCATGGAATATTTTTATTGTATGCAAAAAAATATAATTATTAGGTGCAAATAGGTTTAAAAATGCATGGTCCCCAGTGAAGGCCTATGTTATATTCACTCTTTATTACAATGTTGTTGAAGAAAAGAATCAACAAGAAATTAATGGCCATGTTTGAGAAAGCAGAAGATTAGTACAATGACTTTGATGTCCAAAAAAATAAAAAAGCAAAAGATGAGTATGATGATTTGATGTCCAAAAAAATTATTATCGAGGTTAATGCCTCATTCCAAGCATATAACCCATAGTCTCCAGTGGAGAACTATGTTCTTTTATCACTCATTCTTACTATGCTACTAAAAATAACTTTATCAAAAGAACAATTATTTTTTTAAGTTGGGGTCGGAGAACTCTACTTCTGTTTGCATGGAATACTTTATTGTATGCAAAAAGAATATAACCAATAGTTGCAAATAATTTTATTGCACAAAATATTTTTATTGTATGCAAAAAAATATATATAATTATTAGGTGCAAATAGGCTTAAAATCACATAGTCCCCAATGGAGGCCTATGTTTTTTTGTCACTCTTTATTACTCTGCTATTGAAGAAATGAATCAACAAGAAATTAATGGCTATGTTTGAGAAAGCAAAAGATTAGTACAATGACTTGATGTCCAAAAAAATAAGAAAGCAGAATATGCGTACAACAACTTGATGTCCAAAAATATTATTATTGAGGTTAACGCCTCATCCCAAGTGTGGAAACCATAGTCCTCAATGAAGGACCATGTTTTTTGGTCACTTATTCTTACTACGCTACTGAAAGTAACTCTATCAAAAGGAAGATTTTGTTTTGTTTTGTTTTTTTTTTTTTTTTTTTTTGAAGTTGGGTGAGGAAACTCTACTTTTTTTTCATGGAATATTTTTATTGTATGCAAAAAAGATATAACTATTAGGTGCAAATAGTTTTATTGCATGGAATATTTTTATTGTATGCAAAAATATATAATTATTAGGTGCAAATAGGTTTAAAAATGCTTCGTCCCCATTGGACTATGTTTTTTGTCACCCTTTCTTACTATGCTGTTGAAGAAAAGAATCACCAAGAAATTAATGGCCTTGTTTGAGAAAGCAGAAGATTAGTACAATGACTTGATGTCTAAAAAAATAAGAAAGCAGAAGACGAGTACAATGACTTGATGTCCAAACAAATTATTATAGAGGTTAATGTCTCTTCCCAAGCGTATAACCCATAATTCTTAGCAGAGGACCATGTTCTTTTGTCACTTATTCTTACTATGCTACTAAAAGGAACTCTATCGAAAGGATGATTTTTTTTTAAGCTGAGGTTGGAAAACTCTACTTCTTTTTGCATGGAATACTTTATTGTATGCAAAAAGAATATAACTAATAGGTGCAAATAGTTTTATTGTATGCAAAAAAATATAATTATTAGATGCAAATAGGTTTAAAAACGCACAGTCCGCAGTGGAGGCCTATGTTTTTTTGTCACTCTTAATTACTATGTTGTTGAAGAAAAGAATCAACAAGAAATTAATGGCAATGTTTTAGAAAGTAGAAAATTAGTACAATGACTTGATATCCAAAAAAATAAGAAAGCAGAAAATGAGCACAATGACTTGATGTCCAAAAAAATAATTATCGAGGTTAATGCCTCGTCCCAAGCATATAATCTATAGTCCCTAGTGGAAGACCATGTTTTTTGTCACTCATTCTTACTATGCAACTGAAAGTAACTCTATCGAAAGGACGATTTTTTTTTTTAAAAAGTTGGGGTTAGATAACTCTACTTTCGTTTGCATGGAATACTTTATTGTATGCAAAAAGAATATAACTATTAGTTGCAAATAATTTTATTGCATGAAATATTTTTATTGTATGCAAAAAAAAATATTATTATTAGGTGCAAATATGTTTAAAAATGCATAGTCCCCAGTGAATCAACAAGAAATTAATCGCTATGTTTGAGGAAGCAGAAGATTAGTACAATGACTTAATGTCCAAAAAAATAAGAAAGCAGAATATGCGTACAATAACTTGATGTCCAAAAAAATTATTATTGAGGTTAACGCCTCATCCCAAGTGTGGAAACCATAGTCCCTAGTGAAGGACCATGTTTTTTTGTCACTTATTCTTACTATACTACTGAAAGTAACTCTATCAAAACGACGATTTTGTTTTGTTTTGTTTTTTTTTTTTTTTGAAGTTGGGTGAGGAAACTCTACTTTTTTTTCATGGAATATTTTTATTGTATGCAAAAAAGATATAATTATTAGGTGCAAATAGTTTTATTGCATGGAATATTTTTATTGTATGCAAAAAATATATAATTATTAGGTGCAAATAGGTTTAAAAATACTTCGTCCCCATTGGACTATATTTTTTGTCACCCTTTATTACTATGCTGTTGAAGAAAAGAATCACCACGAAATTAATGGCCTTGTTTGAGAAAGAAGAAGATTAGTACAATGACTTGATGTCTAAAAAAATAAAAAAACAGAAGACGAGTACAATGACTTGATGTCCAAAAAAATTATTATAGAAGTTAATATCTCTTCCCAAGCGTATAACCCATAGTCCTTAGCGGAGGACCATGTTCTTTTGTCACTTGTTCTTACTATGCTACTAAAAGGAACTCTATCAAAAGGACGATTTTTTTTTTAAGTTGAGGTTGGAAAACTCTACTTCTTTTTGCATGAGATACTTTATTGTATGCAAAAAGAATATAACTAATAGGTGCAAATTGTTTTATTGTATAAAATATTTTTATTGTATACAAAAAAATATAATTACTAGATGCAAATAGGTTTAAAAACGCACAGTCCGTAGTGGAGGCCTATGTTTTTTTGTCACTCTTTATTACTATGTTGTTGAAGAAAAAAATCAACAAGAAATTAATGGCAATGTTTTAGAAAGTAGAAAATTAGTACAATGACTTGATATCCAAAAAAATAAGAAAGCAAAAGATGAGCACAATGACTTGATGTCCAAAAAAATAATTATCGAGGTTAACGCCTCATCCCAAGCATATAATCTATAGTCCCAAGTGGAAGACCATGTTTTTTGTCAGTCATTCTTACTATGTAACTGAAAGTAACTCTATCGAAAGAACGATATTTTTTTTAAAAAAAGTTGGGATTAGATAACTCTACTTTCATTTGCATGGAATACTTTATTGTATGCAAAAAGAATATAACTATTAGTTGCAAATAATTTTATTGCATGAAATATTTTTATTGTATGCAAAAAAAAAATATAATTGTTAGGTGCAAATAGGTTTAAAAACGCATAGTCCCCAGTAGAGGCCTATGTTTTTTTGTCACTCTTTATTACTATGTTGTAGAAGAAATGAATCAACAAAAAATTAATGGCCATGTTTGAAAAAGCAAAAGATTAGTACAATGACTTGATGTCCAAAAAAATAAGAAAGCAGAATATGAGCACAATGACTTGATGCCCAAAAAAATTATTATCAAGGTTAATGCCTCGTTCCAAATGTATAACCCATAGTCCCCAGTGGAGGACCATGTTCTTTTGTCACTTATTCTTACTATGCTACTGAAAGTAACTCTATCGCAAGGACGATTTTCTTTTGTTTTTTTTTTTAAAAAATAGGGGTGGGGAAACTTTACTTTTTTTAATGAAATATTTTTATTGTATGCAAAAAGAATATACCTATTAGGTGCAAATAGTTTTATAGCATGGAATATTTTTATTGTACGCATAAAAATATAATTATTAGTTGCAAATAGGTTTAAAAACGCATAGCCCCAAGTGGAAAACTTTGTTTTTTTGTCACTCTTTATTACTAAGCTGTCAAAGAAAACAATCAACAATAAATTAATGGCCATGTTTAAGAAAGCAGAAGATTAATACAATGACTTGATGTCCAAAAAAACAAGAAAGCAGAAGATGAGTATAATGACTTGATATCTAAAAAAATTATTATTGAGATTAATGCCTCATCCCAAGCGTATAACTTGTAGTTCCCAGCAGAGGACCATATTCTTTTGTCACTCATTCTTACTATGCTACTGACAGAAACTCTATCGAAAGGACGATTTTTTTTTTTTTGAGTTGGGGTTGGAAAACTCTACTTTTTTTGCATGGAATACTTTATTGTATGCCAAAAGAATATAACTATTAGGTGTAAATAGTTTTATTGCATGGAATATTTTTATTGCATGCAAAAAAATATAATTATTAGGTAGAAATAGGTTTAAAAACGCATGGTCCTCAATGGAGGCCTATGTTTTTTTGTCACTCTTTATTACTAAGCTATTGAAGAAAAGAATCAACAATAAATAAATGGCCATCTTTGAGAAAGCAGAAGATTAGTACAATGACTTTGATGTCCAAAAAAATAAAAAAGCAAAAAATGAGTATAATGATTTGATTTCCAAAAAAATTATTATCGAGGTTAATGCCTCATTCCAAGCATGGACCATGTTCTTTTGTCACTCATTCTTACAATGCTACTGAAAGTAACTTTATCGAAAGAACAATTTTTTTTTAAGTTGGGGTTGGAGAACTCTACTTTTGTTTGCATGGAATACTTTATTGTATGCAAAAACAATATAACTATTAGTGGCAAATAATTTTATTGCATGAAATATTTTTATTGTATGCCCAAAAAAATTTAATTATTAGGTACAAATAAGTTTAAAAACGCATAGTCCCCAGTGGAGGCCTATGTTTTGTTGTCACTCTTTATTACTCTACTGTTAAAGAAAAGAATCAACAAGAAATTAATGGCTATGTTTGAGAAAGCAGAAGATTAGTACAATGACTTGATGTCCAAAAAAATAGGAAAGCAGAATATGAGTACAATGATTTTATGTCCAAAAAAATTATTATTGGGGTTAACGCCTCATCTCAAATGTAGAACCATAGTCCCTAGTGAAGGACCATGTTTTTTTGTCACTTATTCTTACTATGCTACTTAAAGTAACTCTATCAAAAGGAAGATTTTGTTTTTTTTTTGTTTGAAGTTGGGTGAAGAAACTCTACTTTTTTTTCATGGAACATTTTTATTGTATGCAAAAAAGATATAACTATTAGGTGCAAATAGTTTTATTGCATGGAATATTTTTATTGTATGCAAAAATATATAATTATTAGGTGCAAATAGGTTTAAAAATGCTTCGTCCCCATTGGAGGACTATGTTTTTTGTCACCCATTATTACTATGTTGTTGAAGAAAAGAATCAAGAAGAAATTAATGGCCATGTTTGAGAAAGCAAAAGATTAGTATAAAGACTTGATGTCAAATAAAATAAGAAAGCAGAAGACGAGTACAATGACTTGATGTCCAAAAAAATTATTATAGAGGTTAATGTCTCTTTCCAAGCGTATAACCCATAGTTCTTAGCAGAGGACCATGTTCTTTTGTCACTTATTCTTACTATGCTATTAAAAGTAACTCTATCGAAAGGATGATTTATTTTTATGTTGAGGTTGGAAAACTCTACTTTTTTTTGCTTGGAATACTTTATTGTATGCAAAAAGAATATAACTAACAAGTGTAAATAGTTTTATTGCATATAATATTTTTATTGTATGCAAAAAAATATAATTATGAGATGCAAATAGGTTTAAAAACGCACAGTCCCCAGTGGAGGCCTGTGTTTTTTTGTCACTCTTTATTACAATGCTGTTGAAGGAAAGAATCAACAAAAAATTAATGGCCATGTTTTAGAAAGCAGAAAATTAGTACAGTGACTTGATATCCAAAAAAATGAGAAAGCAGAAGATGAGCACAATGACTTGATGTCCAAAAAAATTATTATCGAGGTTAATCCCTCATCGCAAGCGTATAACCTATAGTCCCTAGTGGAAGACCATTTTTTTTGTCACTCATTCCTACTATCCTATTGAAAGTAACTCTATCGAAACGACGATTTTTTTTTTTTTAAAGTTGGGGTTAGATAACTCTACTTTCGTTTGCATGGAATACTTTAATGTATGCAAAAAGAATATAACTATTAGTTGCAAATAATTTTATTGCATGAAATATTTTTATTGTATGCAAAAAAAATATTATTATTAGGTGCAAATAGGCTTAAAAACGCAAAGTCCCCACTGGAGGCCTATTTTTTTTGTCACTGTTTATTACTATGCTGTTGAAGAAATGAATCAACAAGAAATTAATGGCCAAGATTGAGAAAGCAGAAGATTAGTACAATGACTTGATATCCAAAAAAATATGAAAGCAGAATATGAGTACAATGACTTGATGTCCAAAAAAAATATTATCAAGGTTAATGCCTCGTTCCAAGTGTATAACCCATAGTCCCCAGTGGAGGACCATGTTTTTTTGTCACTTATTCTTATTATGCTATTGAAAGTAACACTATGGAAAGGACGATTTTCTTTCTTTTTTTTTTTTTTTTTTGAAGTAGGGGTGGGGAAGCTTTACTTTTTTTAATGAAATATTTTTATTGTATGCAAAAAGAATATAACTATTAGGTGCAAATAGTTTTATAGCATGGAATATTTTTATTGTATGCATAAAAATATAATTATTAGTTGCAAATAGGTTTAAAAACACATAGCCCCAAGGGGAGAATTTGTCAGTCTTTATTACTAAGCTGTCGAAGAAAACAATCAACAATAAATTAATGGCCATGTTTGAGAAAGCAGAAGATTAGTACAATGACTTGATGTCCAAAAAAACAAGAAAGCAGAAGATGAGTATAATGACTTGATATCTAAAAAAATTATTATTGAGATTAATGCCTCATCCCAAGCATATAACTCGTAGTCCCCAGCAGAGGACCGTATTCTTTTGTCACTCATTCTTACTATGCTACTGAAAGAAACTCTATCGAAAGGACGATTTTTTTTTTTTTTTTGAGTTGGGGTTGGAAAACTCTACTTTTTTTGCATGGAATACATTATTATATGCAAAAAGAATATAACTATTAGGTGCAAATAGTTTTATTGCATGGAATATTTTTATTGCATGCAAAAAAATATAATTAGTAGGTACAAATAGGTTTAAAAACGCATGGTCCCCAGTAGAGGCCTATGTTTTTTTGTCACTCTTTATTACTAAGATATTGAAGAAAAGAATCAACAATAAATAAATGGCCATCTTTGAGAAAGCAGAAGATTAGTACAATGACTTTGATGTCCAAAAAAATAAAAAAGCAAATGATGAGTACAATGATTTGATGTCCAAAAAAATTATTATCGAGGTTAATGCCTCATTCCAAGCATGGACCACGTTCTTTTATCACTTATTCTTACAATGCTATTGAAAGTAACTTTATCGAAAGAACAATTTTTTTTTAAGTTGGGGCTGGAGAACTCTACTTTTGTTTGCATGGAAAACTTTATTGTATGCAAAAAGAATATAACTATTAGTTGCAAATAATTTTATTGCATGAAATATTTTTATTGTATGCAAAAAAAAATTTAATTATTAGGTACAAATAAGTTTAAAAACGCATAGTCCCCAGTGGAGGCCTATGTTTTGTTGTCACTCTTTATTACTCTGCTATTGAAGAAATGAATCAACAAGAAATTATTGGCTATGTTTGAGAAAGCAGAAGATTAGTACAATGACTTGATGTCCAAAAAAATAGGAAAGCAGAATATAAGTACAATGATTTGATGTCCAAAAAAATTATTATTGGGGTTAACACCTCATCTCAAGTGTAGAACCCATAGTCCCCAGTGAAGGACCATGTTTTTTTGTCACTTATTCTTACTATGCTACTGAAAGTAACTCTATCAAAAGGAAGATTTTGTTTTTTTTTTTGTTTGAAGTTGGGTGAAGAAACTCTACTTTTTTTTCATGGAATATTTTTATTGTATGCAAAAAAGATATAACTATTAGGTGCAAATAGTTTTATTGCATAGAATATTTTTATTTTATGCAAAAATATATAATTATTAGGTGCAAATAGGTTTAAAAATGCTTCGTCCCCATTGGAGGACTATGTTTTTTGTCACCCATTATTACTATGCTTTTGAAGAAAAGAATCAAGAAGAAATTAATGGCCTTGTTTGAGAAAGCAGAAGATTAGTATAAAGACTTGATGTCAAAAAAAAAATAAGAAAGCAGAAGACGAGTGCAATAACTTGATGTCCAAAAAAATTATTATAGAGGTTAATGTCTCTTCCTAAGCGTATAACCCGTAGTTCTTAGCGTAGGACCATGTTCTTTTGTTACTTATTCTTACTATGCTACTAAAAGTAAATCTATCGAAAGGACGATTTTTTTTTTTAGTTGAGGTTAGAAAACTCTACTTCTTTTTGCATGGAATACTTTATTGTATGCAAAAAGAATTTAACTAATAGGTGCAAATAGTTTTATTGCATATAATATTTTTATTGTATGCAAAAAAATATAATTATTAGATTTAAATTGGTTTAAAAACACACAGTCCCCAGTAGAGGCCTATGTTTTTTTGTCACGCTTTATTACTATGCTGTTGAAGAAAAAAATCAACAAGAAATTAATGGCCATGTTTTAGAAAGCAGAAAATTAGTACAATGACTTGATATCCAAAAAAATGAGAAAGCAGAAGATGAGCACAATGACTTGATGTCTAAAAAAATTATGATCGAGGTTAATCCCTCATCCTAAGTGTATAATCTATAGTCCCTAGTGGATGACCATGTTTTTTGTCACTCATTTTTACTATGCTACTGAAAGTAACTCTATCAAAAAGGATGATTTTTTTTTTTAAAGTTGGGGTTAGATAACTCTACTTTCGTTTGCATGGAATACTTTATTGTATGCAAAAAGAATATAACTATTAGTTGCAAATAATTTTATTGCATGAAATATTTTTATTGTATGCAAAAAAAATATAATTATTAGGTGCAAATAGGCTTAAAAATGCATAGTCCCCCACTGGAGGCCTATGTTTTTTTGTCACTCTTTATTAATATGCTATTGAAGAAATGAATCAATACGAAATTAATGGCTATTTTTGAGAAAGCAAAAGATTAGTACAATGACTTGTTGTCTAAAAAAATGAGAGAGCAGAATATGAGTACAATGACTTGATGTCCAAAAATTTTTTTATTGAGGTTAGCGCCTCATCCCAAGTGTAGAAGCCATAGTCCCCAGTGAAGGACCATGTTTTTTTGTTACTTATTCTTTCTATGCTATTGAAAGTAACTCTATCAAAAGGACGATTTTGTTTTTTTTTTTGTTTTTGTTTGAAGTTGGGTGAGGAAACTCTACTTTTTTTTCATGGAATATTTTTATTGTATGCAAAAAAGATACAACTACTAGGTGCAAATAGTTTTATTGCATGGAATATTTTTATTGTATGCAAAAATATGTAATTATTACGTGCAAATAGGTTTAAAAATGCTTCGTCTCCATTGGAGGACTATGTTTTTTGTCATCCTTTATTACTATGCTGTTGAAGAAAAGAATCAACAAGAAATTAATAGCCTTGTTTGAGAAAGTAGAAGATTAGTACAATGACTTGATGTCTAAAAAAATAAGAAAGCAGAAGACGAGTACAAGGACTTGATTTCCAAAAATATTATTAGAGGTTAATGTCTCTTCCCAAGCGTACAACCCATAGTTTTTAGCAGAGGACCATGTTCTTTTGTCACTTATTCTTACTATGCTTCTAAAAGAAACTTTATCGAAAGGATGATTTTTTTTTTTTTTAAGTTGAGGTTGGAAAACTCTACTTCTTTTTGCATGGAATGCTTTATTGTATGCAAAAAGAATATAACTAATAGGTGCAAATAGTTTTATTGCATAGAATATTTTTATTGTATGCAAAAAAATATAATTATTGGATTTAAATAGTTTTAAAAACGCACAGCCCTCAGTGGAGGCCTATGTTTTTTGTCACTCTTTATTATTATGCTGTTGAAGAAAAGAATCAACAAGAAATTAATGGCCATGTTTGAAAAAGCAGAAGATTAGTACAATGACTTGATATCCAAAAAAATAAGAAAACAGAATATAAGAATAATGCCTTGATATCCAAAAAAATTATTATCAAGGTTAATGCCTCGTTCCAAGTGTATAACCCATAGTCCCCAGTGGAGGACCATGTTTTTTTGTCACTTATTCTTATTATGCTATTGAAAGTAACACTATGGAAAGGACGATTTTCTTTCTTTTTTTTTTTTTTTTTTTGAAGTAGGGGTGGGGAAGCTTTACTTTTTTTAATGAAATATTTTTATTGTATGCAAAAAGAATATAACTACTAGGTGCAAATAGTTTTATAGCATGGAATATTTTTATTGTATGCAAAAAAATAAAATTATTAGGTGCAAATAGGTTTAAAAAGGCATAGTCCCAAGTGGAAAACGCATAGTCGCAAAGGGGTTGAAGGGCTTAGACTACAACGCGATCAGAGTCTGAGAAGCATTGAGGTGATCCACAGTTTTAAATACCTGTCTGAGATATATATGTATATGTATATATGTTTATGTATATATGCGTACATATAGTTTTTGGTAAGGATCTGGACAGTTAAAATTGAACCTTTATTTAAGGCTGTTTATGAGACTACAATATTATGCCAAATTCAATTCTGAATCCAAACATGTCAAAATATGATTTATCATCCATTCCTGTATCCTGGTTCTTTTAAAATAAGTACCTGATCTCAGGACCGGTAATAATTCAATTTTTGGGTGAGATATAATCTAGTTAAGTTTGAAGTCAACTTGAAATGAACATGTAATTTGTCTCATTGAACACGTAAATTGTATTATTGTATTTTCTTCTTCAAAAATAATGTCTTATAGCATCTCTTGGAGACAAAAAATTCTTTTTCGTACCAATTTTAACCTTAGTATGCATAGTTGAAATAAACTTTACATGCAAAACAAAAATTCCATCCAGAAATGTCCAAAATTTGGAAAAAAAAAAAAAAACAAAAGTTACTTTGAACAGAAATATGACAACATTGAAGAAATGAGGCATTTAGGTTTCAGAGTAGCTGAGATATACATCAACTCTAAAATGGTTTATATGACATTTTTTTCGTTAAAAAAAATTATTGAAGCATGAAATCCCTTTAACAAAATTCGATGAAAGATTAAAAGAGGCATGGAGCTGCAAGGGATATCTTTACCTAAATAGATATCTAAAAGTATACATTCAGCTATTTTGAAAAGTAAATTTTAAAGTAGGATTATTTTCCGCTAAGATTTGTTGTAGGTTCTATTAGTATATCTACCCTGAAAAATGAGACATAATATAACTACTACTGTTTATGCATGCACACATACAAAAACTTGCCTAATAGAGACGAAGGTACAATGTGCAAGTATAGTCCATGGTTAAGATGAAACCAAATATCAGGTTTGAACTTGGTTGGTTTTAAATTTACATGTGAATTGTAACATTGATTCATGAACGTGGAAATCTGAAAAATGCATTCTTATAATAGGTCTCTGTAGCTAAAGTTGCTATGGGATCTACAGAAGAGAGGGATGAGGAAATTACAAGAGCAGCTAAAATGGCGGATGTTTTCCTTCAGTCACGTAAGGACACTCTAATAATGACCAGTCGAGAGCTTATCGCGGGAAAAAGTTAGTCTCTCCTTCCTCTCTTTGTGTGTGTGTGTGTAAGATAGAGAGAGAGAGAGTGCTTCAACTTCAGTTCAATATTCCAGAAGACTATTTAATAGACAGCACGCATCAGCAGTGGCAGCTAATTTCTTTAGTAGAAAAACAACATAGAATAGTAAATTTTATTTTTCTCCAATTACCCAGGTATCCTTTTAGTTCTTCTATCTTCTTTCTTCACGTGCCATATTAATTTTTGTTGTCAGCTCCCTCTGAGAACTTGGAAATCTACTTCAAAGTGAGCTCAGCACTGGTGGAAATAGTTAGGTCGATAACAATAAAACCTCGCTATATTCTTGCAAAGGTAATTACATGTTTACAAATGTTTGAAGTTCCTTTCTAGGCAGTTAGAAATAGTTTGTGTGGAAAGCTGTGGTTACCTCTTGGTCACTTCCACGTATTGTTGCTTGTGCCATGCTATCTAATCTTTAAGAACAGATCAAGTTGTATTCAAGGCCCGTTTGGTGCATAAGATAGGATAACATTGGATAGGATATTTTAAGAGGATTGGATTAAAATGTATAGAAAAGGATATGATTAAATTTTAGCTAATCTAATTTTATATTTGTTGTTGTGTTATCAAGATGGAGGCTCTTTTGTAAAAATTTTTAAGATTTAGAGTCAAATTGTGTTTTTTTAAATTAGAAGGGAAAATATGATTACTAAAAATATTTATGTCATTTAAAATTCACTTTTTGAGACCCTAAAGCTTTAAAAAAATTATAGTTTGACCCTAAGATTTTTTGTTTTTGCAAATAGGTCCTCGAAATTTTTTACAATGAACTAGTATTGTATTTAATCTCATACTTTAAGAAGGGATAATTTAATCCTGAGATTCAAACATAGATTGAATAAGAGCTAATCTAATTCAGTCTTTTAAAATTTTTTACTAAATAAGATACTAAGATTTAATTCGATCTAGTCCTTTCCAATCCTGTGCACCAGCCCTCAAGATATTTCATTTTAACAAGGTATTTCCTCTGGAGAAATTGGATCTTTTGAAATTTTTAACAATGACCACTCTTTCTCCTGGTCCTTGTCAAATTTGTGTCCAAGATATTAACCCTAATTCTCTGTTCCAGGGTGGAATCACATCATCAGACATTGCTACAAAAGCCCTTGAAGCAAAATGCGCCAAAATAGTGGGACAAGCCATGGCTGGTGTTCCCTTGTGGCAGCTAGGTTCTGAAAGTACACATCCAGGAGTTCCATACATAGTTTTTCCTGGTGAATTCAAGTTCCCCACTTATGTTTTCTTCTGTACTGTTGAGGTATTTTGTTTTCGAGTGACATTCTAAAATTATCTTTCTTACGTAATGTTAGTGATAGTAAGGCGCTAGCAGAACTTGTGAAATCTTGGGCTCGTCCAGCCCGGCTTTCATTGGCAAAAGAGCTTCTTCTGGTATGAGTCACAAATCACAAGGTTATTTATTCATTCATTTATTTATTTATTTATTTATTATTATTATTATTAATTGCATGTTTTCCTTACTAATGTTTTTTTATTCGAAATAAAGAACGCAGAAAAAGGTGGGTATGCTATTGGTGCATTCAACGTTTACAATTTGGAAGGAGTGGAGGCAGTCATTGCTGCAGCTGAGGAAGAAAAAAGTCCTGCCATCTTACAGGTTAGAAGTAGTCAGAATTATGTGTTTGGCTTGTGCTTATAGAATTAAGTTTGCAATTTAAGTACGGGCATGCTAATCTGTCCCTGAAACTTTAGGTCCGACCTGAAAATATATGTGCTCGTGTCGTACAGTGTCAACTAAGCTCAAATGGGGTTTTCCCCACAATACAAAATCTTCCAGAGTTTGAGGCTCCCGGCAACTGTATTAGAGCCCTGGTGTTTAGGAAAATTTATATTTTCAAGGGGATACAGCAGTTTATGCAGACTAAAGTCAATGGAATTCACTTCAGGAGACCTCACAGAAGTCTACATGTGCAGCAAATAACAACGATAGAAAGAACATAGTCGTGATTTATGGCAATAGCCAAAGGGAAGGGAGGGAGTTAGTTCTCTGTATGTGTGGGCACTACTGGAAGGGTAAATTTAGAATGTTAGTTAAAAGTTGCTTTACTTGTCGCCTTGTAGACTACTGGCAGCCACTTTGTTTTAAAGGAGGTCTTTTAATTGGGACCACAACCCCCTAACCAAAATAAGCATAATGTCCTCTTGGTTTGCTCTTGTACAAGTTTGTATATCTCGCTTAATGCTTCAAGTGCGTTAAGTGGGAGCAAACTATACTTCTATTATCCTTGATGTGTTTTATTCATTTCAATGATTGCTTACAGTGCAATATTTTTTTCAGTATTAAATAAGGCATCCTAGTTCTTTAAGATGGAAGGATTCAGATATTCAAAATTTCAAAATTTATTAATTTCTTCCTTGTTCCTGCAGATTC
>CAMOHE010050955.1:0-69706 GCA_946598075.1 Artocarpus hirsutus
TTCTGTGATGGGTATTCATTGTATTCTCTGATTATGATTCAAACCTCCGGGAAATGCAATGCTATTATGGAGGTGTCGTTTCGTTGTTGAGGGATATGAATTTAAAAATGAGAGAGGGTGGTGAGGTTTTCCGAGGCTTAGCTAGGTTTTATTTGTATTTGGGAATTCTCTCCGAGGGAATATTCAGAGAGGGGAGAAAAGGTGTTGGTCTTGTTCATGTGCCCAAATCATTTGCATGGGCTTCACTTGTCCTGACATGCTTTCTTTTTTTTTTTAAATTAAAGAATAAAAACTAATTACTACTACTAATACTAATGAGAATTATTTGAAAAGATATAAGGAAGAAAAATATTACCGAGAAGGCGCTTAAATACGGGTTTAGTAACAAGAGCAATAAATAGAGAAATGCAAAAGAATATTTGATATTTATAGTGGTTCATTTTTCAATAGAAGAACTGTTAGGAAATTAGATTTTCTATATTAAGCAAATTACTAGGAAATCATATTTTTTATATTGGGCAACATATAATTCTCAATCATTTATATAAGTTATTTAATATGGGTTGAAATTTTAGTGATCTCATTTATCAGTAAAACCTATTAATTACAAAAATTGATATGAAAAAAAATTGAATAGATACTATTTAAGGGATTATGGGAACCTTATATGAAGACTTTCTTGGTTATGATCCCCAATAAACCAAAAACACGATATGGTTTCTTTTCTCCAATTAGGAAGAGAGACGACTGTTGAGGTATTAGGTTCCCCCGCCGGAGCTTGGGCACCTCGAACGTATTGCCGAGAGGGCCCCTGCTCGAGGAGAGGCCTAGCTCGGATTTGCCTCCCGCGAGGAGAGTGCGTCCCCTAGGAGTCAAACCCGTTTCCTCTTAAATAAGAGGGTCTTAGGGTGACTCCTAGGTACCAATCCATCCAATTGGATGGATTGGTACCTATGAGTCACCCTAAGACCCTCTTATTTAAGAGGAAACGGGTTTGACTTGGATGGATTGGTACCCAGGGGCAACCCTAAGACCCTCTTATTCAAGAGGAAACAGGTTCGACTCTTAGGGGACGCGCGTCAGGTTCCGGCTGGGGAACTCAACACCTCAACAACGACAATTTCATTGAGGAATTGAGGTGTTTTTGGTTGAGGAGTATCACAAACCACCAGTTTCGCTATTCATCAATACCAATGGATTCAAGTATTTTATCTTTCAATTAATCTTCAATAATCTGGCATGATGTGGATCCTAGGCTCAATGATGCTCTTGTTCTAGGATGTTTCCATGTAGAATTCGGTTGATTGATTCGGAATTTTTTAACAAGAACCATAAATAATTAAAAAGAAAGCTTATTAGAAATTCACATATTTCATGCCTTTTACATGTTTTGTTTTGTTTTTTTCAATCTTAATTCTTAAAACTGACAACCCTAACATAAATAACTTCAAAGCAAGCAAAAAAAGGCCATTCTTCTACTAATTCGGTTAATAATTATACTTGACACATGTTTCCTTAAACCGTTAAATTTTTATCAAGCTATGTTTGTTGTGTATATGTTTGCATTTTGATGAAACCTTGACAGGACCTGATGTTTAAAAACATATATTGTAACCAATAAGATAGAAGTTTTTCTTTTTTTAATAGAAGTTTAAGCTGCTTCATATGTTTAAGGAAGAGTAGTAGTTAATCCTTCATTTTCTCTTATTTATAGTTGCTAGATCCTTCGGGAATACCCAAAATTCAAGGGTATTTCTAAGAGCGGTAGATCATGTTCTATTTTTAGGAACTCTTCTTATGCTTAAATATTTTAATGATGAGCGTAAAATATCACTAGTTCATGGACATGCCAAAATTTTAAGATTCACTATATGTGGCAGCCTTAGTTTCTAAGCTTATGATTAGTAGTAATTCAATAAAACAATAAACCACACGAATGAAATGAGGCCGTAGTACAGTTACACTATTGGCCCACAACAATTCAAATGCAAATTAATAGCTTTGTAATCCGTTTTGAATCACCGGTAGTTTTAACTAAAAACACCAAGAGCGTTTGGAATCAAAATTAAAACTTAATAAAACACTATAATATGTGATTAAAGATTTACGTTGCAGCATATTTTTATTTTACATTATTGTAGCATATAAGAGTTTTATATCATAACAACTTGATTTTTAAATACTTTTATAATAATTTAATTTTTGTAAAAAAAAACGCTATAAAAAAAATTAGTTAGAATTGAAATGAAATATATCGAATTGGTTTTTAAATGTGCTTTTGAAACATTAATTATGCCGATTCGAAGGATAACAAACAAGAATAAATTCTCTAGGCAAGATAACATGCTGAGATTTAGTGGTAGCTGTTGGAGGATATTATATGTTGACAACACCAAATAAAAAGACGGATGGCTTGATATAATGATTAATTTGCGTACGATGATATAATTGTGTCTTGTGTACTTCCTTAAACTACATTTATCTTTCAATGATGAGGTCACCCCCTGTCTCCCTACTTTAACTTACTTGACGAAATTATAACGTGTCTAACAAGATTGGTTCCCAAATTTTTTAGATCATGATTATGCTAGTAATGAATCAATTTTAATGGTTCATGAACTTTTCTCTTAATCAATTAGTTTATTTCTTTCAGCTAAACTATATCTTAAAGCATCAGCTTGAGATTTTAATCAATTTGCTACCTAACTCATTTGCCACTTTAGCTACAGATAAACTCAATCGGGATCTTGATCGTAAGTAGATGGGATATTTTTAAGGTTTGGTCATTCATTTCTTAAAAAAAATGGTTAATAAGACATGTAGTCTTTTTTATTTGTAGAATATTTTTTATATGCCCCAATGTATGTGTATAAAGATATTAATGACTTTAATAATAATGTTGTTAGTTTTAATTTATTTTTTTGAATAATAATTATATATATACGCATTTAAGATTTCAAATTAATTATAAGATTATTATATTTAAAAAAAAATTCCTAGAATTAGGTTATTTCTTACTTATTCAGATTGATATCCAAAATAGATGAATTTAACTGACAAATTAAAATTAGGGTATTATAATTAAATTAATGACATGATATTTATTTAGTATTTTTGTGTGTCTTATAAATTATATAATTGATATATTTTAAGTTAATGATATATAATGACATTCATTTTTAAGACTTAAAGTGGTAATGATATTTTCATTTTTTGGTGATATATTATTAAATTAATGATATAGTATTTATTAAGTTTTTTTATGTGTCCTATAGGTTATATAATTAATAATATAGTATTTAGTAAGTTTTTTTGTATATCGTTTAAGTTATATAATTGATATATCATTGAATTAATGATAATAATTGTTGGGGGTTATAATTTAGTCAGGCCTAAATTATCTACAGGCCTTGATAGCCCATAGTAGTAAAACAGGTCGAATATATCGAATTGAGTTAGTCGACATGAGGAGTGAGAATCGTTCGTTTCATTCAATTAGCTCGATCTCGCTTGTGTCCGTAGTGGATCTATTGTGGAAGGAAAATAACTCCTTTTTAAGTGTCAAACCGAATCGATCGCCACGAGTTGACAACTATCAGCACGAACTGGTAGTTACTTACACGTTTGATCATTAACCGAAGTGCGGGAAAGACGCAATTCTTGTAGCATATTATAGGTCGCTACGTGTCCTATTATTGCGGTTACCCACAAGTTATCACTCCACTCCATCAGACAGTTGGAGGTGGGGCTCATCCCTACTTTATATAAAGGGGTAGCTTCGTTATTGTGAGAGAGAGATATAGAAAAAAAGCATACAAAAACGTTGCCAAATTCTCATTTCTTCTTTTTGCTCTCTTGTAATATGTACCCAAAAATCATATTTTAGTGAAATACAGTGGACATAGCTCTTTTAACATAGTGAACTACTATAAATTTGACGTGCGATATTTTTATTTTTACAACATTATTTGATTATGTCCATTGTAATTTGAACTTGCACATTTACTTGAGCTAATATGTTCAATTAATGGTGATTTGAGGCCTCAAGTTTCTTGAACAAAATTCAAACGATCCAAGTCAATATTTTTATATTTGATTGTGGATCCACTGTTTACAGTGATGATAATAATACTCAATGACATTTATTTTTTAAGATTTTAAGTGATTATGATACTTCCTATTTAGGCTATGCTAACGTTATGGATTAATAATACAGACAATATTACATAAAGTTAATAATATTCATTTTTTATTGCTTCTTGTATTTTTTTGAAATTATACTTTTAGTAATTTAGTGACTTAATTTTTTTTAAGTTACATTATAATTAATTAAATGTATCTGTATTTTTTAATTTTAATTTTTTAACAACTAAACTATAAGGAAAATAAGGAGATTATTAGAAAAACTAAATACATAATAAAGTCTGTTTGGAGGGTACTTTTAGATTTTCAATATATATAATTTTTTAAAAAAGAACATATAAGTGATATTTGCAAAACGAGAATAGATTTTAATTCATTTCTTAAAAAAAAGCCTATTGTGGAATTTAAAAAAGAGTTAATAAAACAAATAGCCTAATTATGTTTACAGAATTAAAATATGACTTCAGTTTGTAAATATTTTATATGTGTTTTAAAATAATATCATTAAAAAAATAACTATATAATTATATAGTATAAAATATGGTATCATTAAAATAATTAATATGTTGTTAAAAGATATTTTTAAAGTATTTAAATATTATGTTGAATTTCAATTTCATTCGGTTGTTTATTGTAATTTTTTCTTTAAAAAAACTTGGGTCAGTTATTCATGGGCTTTGAAGCCAGTTTGGGACCAATGTGAGAAAATGGGCCTTTAGGAAAACACAGGAAGTAGAGAGAATTTGGCGCGCTGATTTTTCTATTGGCGCGGTGAATAGTTTTTTAATTATTTTTTATTTCCCGTTTGAGTGTAAAAAAGTGATTTTTAAATTCACTGCCTATTTATAGACCGGAAATTAATTTCTGAAGGACGCTTTGCCGCCTCAAAGAGGGTATTTGAATCAGTAGTTTCTCTCTCATTTTCTTCCGTTTGTTCCTTTCTCCACATTCCACGCTACCGGAAAAAGGTTCAGCAGTTTCTACCTTCTCTAATTTCAACAGGTTTGAATCTTCTTTTATTTTATTTTGTACTTTTTTTGGCCTGAATCCGAGTTTTCTTTGCCCGTTTGCATAATGTTCCTTCATTGGCACTATTTTCTATTTTTGGATAATTTAATTGGTTTCTTTAATTTCGATTGGGTGAAAAATAGAAAAGAAAACAAGCTTCCTAAACCCTAGAGAAGCTTCTTGTGAGGCTCCAGCTTTGTATCAATTCTTTCGTTGCATTTTTTTTTTCATTTCGAGGTAATGGGAGGTTAGTTTCAGTGGAAGCGCAAAAAGCCCTAATTCTATGAACTTTATTTTCTTCAGATTTTGATTTTTCTCGAGAATGGGGGTGGATGTTGATGTTGCGAGATGGGTATTGGAATTTGTTCTTCGGCAGCCCAAAATGGATGGGTTAGCCAGGAAGCTACTGGCAGTGTTGCCAGTCTCCGAGACGACCTGCGCTTGAAGAAGACCGTGCTTCTTCGAGCACTCGAATGTAAGCTTGCTGAGGGTCTTGTTAGCGAGAGCGTTCTGGAGATTTTGGAGATTGTGGAGGAATTGGATAGGATTCAGGGCAATGCCATTCCAGACTCCATGAGAGCCGCGTATTGTATGGTGGCCCTAGAGTGCACAGTTAAATTCTCGGTAAGCAGCGGGGGAAATCATTGAGGGAAATACTCGAAGGCGTTGAATCATATTTGGAGAGGGAGAATTGGGCTTGTGGAGAGGCATGGGAAGAGTGAATTCGTATCCAGTGAGCTCAAGGAATGGTGGGACAAGGTTAACTCGGTTTTTGATGATGAAGACGCGTGTAGGAAGCTGTGTAGGATGAATACAAGGAATGATGCTCTGTTTAGTATTCCTCTTTATTAGGAGGAGGCATGGTTCTTCATTCTTAGAGCTTGCGGACGGACTGAGGAACAAGAATGAAAGAGTGGTGGACACCGAGTGTGATGGAGGTGAGTCCAATGATGTAGATGAGTGAAGTTTGGCAGCCTTGATATTGCTTAATCAGGGCAAAGGATTGAGGATGAGGGAAGAAATTTGCGAGGAAGATGATGTTTATAATAGCAGGAATACTGATGTTCAATGCTTGGAGGTACAGGCATTGACAACTGTCCAACTTTGTGATTCCTTATGTATGGTTGAAAATGTTATCTCTGACTTCCCATTAGAAGATATGAGTGGTGAGCATACCTGGGAAAACCAGAATGAAGATCGAGAAGTAGATGAAGCAAGTCCATCTCTGCAGAAGGGCAATAGGCTTGCTCAATCCTTTGATGTCAACATCAGAAAGCAATCCTGCAGGAATCAGAAGAATGTCCCTCGACCCAGCTTCATGGAATGTAATAGCACTGCCCGAATGTACGAGGTAATATGGCTTAAAATTTCTAGGACTCTGTATCTTAATGTACTTTTGTATGTCATGTTTCTTTCTTGTTGATTTTTCTTTCACTGTCCTAGGTTTGATGTTGTACGATATGCAAAATGATTTCAACAAGTAATATGGCTAATTCATTGAAAGTGTGTCTATTAGATTTCTGAAGACAAACAGTTATGAGTAATGTGATCCACTCTAATATGGTATTTTAGATTCTTATTTGGCCCTTAAAGTTTAAGTCTAAAAGTATATTTGCATGTCCAATATTGCTTTATTATAGTTGGATGAATCACTGGATGACTTATCTGAACCAACATCCAATCATGAAAGAAGAATTCACCCGCGTAGGCCAAAGAGAAAAGCTCTTGCTCCATTGAAGAAGAATGAAACTAAAAAGAGGAGGAAGAACAAAAGATGGTCTTTATGCGAAGAAGATATTTTAAGGACTTCTGTGGAATCGTTTGTGCTTCTTGCTATTTCCTTGAAATATTGTTTACTTGTTTGTTTCAGGTCTTGAAGGTAATAATAGGTAGATAGTGTAATTTGTCTCTTCTTTTGTCCAAATTGGATTTCATATTGTTCTAGTAGTGTGTGAAGCTCTTAATCCTTATGATTCTAGTTTTCCCATGAAGGTTTGGTAACAAGTGGAAGTTCATCTTGAATCTGCACCGTGATGAATATGAAGAGAGGACAGAGGTAAGAAATTTCTGCACAATCTGCAATGCCAACTTGTTTGTTGTCCGTGTGAAGGCAGTCTTCTGCCTTGTCATCCTTTTATATCCCGATTTCAGGTTGGAGATTCTTTTCCACAGGTTGATCTGAGGGATAAGTGGAGAAACATGATGAAATATGGGCACAGTTAAACAACATGCAACTACTTGGCAAGGTATCCATATGAGCTTTTGATTGGTTTAGAGGTTTTTTTTTTTTTTTTTTTTTGGTTTAAACCTGCTAGACATGAAACAGTCATGGCTCTGTGAGTTCTAACAATGTAGGAAGTTGAAAGAGTGTTTTGCTTGAAATAGGTTTCTCCTGTATGTTACTTTCTTCTTGGATTCGGAGCTTGCCTTGTCATGTCCATACTCTACGCTCGGCAAGGATAGTATTTTTGTTCACTGATGCCTCTTTACGATTTCCTGCTCCTTGGTAGCCGTACAAAACAATGGGATATTCCAAATGTTATGACACTTCCCTTTTTTTTTGGTGTGGGTGTGTGTGACATTTTTTTTTAATAATAAAAAAAGGGGTCAGGTGGTGTATCTCACACCCATGTCCCCCTCAGAACATTAACAATTTTGGAGATCATTAAGTAGTGGAAATGGTTTGAACTAGACTCTTTTTATCCATTCAAGCAGATTTGTCCGCCTGCCACTAAGCCCACACAAATGTGGTGCCTTTGATACATATATCTGTTCCAAGGAATGTAATGGAATATAGCTGCTATATGCGTACATTTTCCTTCTTTCTTGCTTTGTGTGACTCTGAGTAGGCTTTTAATATTGACAATGTTCCCTTTCCTTACGTCGGATCTTTAGTTTAGGCTAAAAGCACTTGTCTTGTCTAGATGAAAGGTTTCAGAGTCAGCTCAAGAATCAAATAGTTCAGCAGTAGGCAAATTAAGAAAAGCTGGTCCTCTGTATTTTTGTTAGCCCAGCCAGTTTTGTGCGCACATTAATAGTTTGTTTGATAAAGTTTTAACCAATTTTTTAGGTAGAAACAGTATAAAGCTCTCACATATTACAGTAAAAAGAAAAAAATTGTTATAGTATAAAGTTCTTACATGTTATAGTGTTTACAGTTCTAACTAATGATTCTAGCTATCATGCCAAACACCCGATAAATAGTTCCGTGGAATAACTCCTGATGGGCCTTGGAGTGGGCCATATTTGCCAAAATTCCTCCTTTCTTTTCACACACAATTTTGTTTTGTGGTATGGACTTCATTATATACACTGCTTTGCTATCATACAGCCTTTCAGAGAAGCTGATATACGTAACTAATCACACACTTAACATTCACAACTGTTTGTGTATGTGTGTGTGAGTGACCCATCTATATGAGCCTTTTAAAGTTCAAACTATTCTACTCATCCCTTTTAATTATAATTAATAATAACAACAATAATTATTATTGTTATTTGAAAGATGCAGCTGAGCTAGATACTGCAGTGACTATTAGTTTTTCAAGTTTATGCGCCACGCGGTTGGATAATTTGATCGCTCACTCATCCATATTTATTGTATTTTGCTAATTCCCACACCATATTGTTTATCAGCCTGTCAATACATGCTACAACTTTCTTAGCCAAATTAAGAATCCAAATAGCTTCAAATGCAAATTATATTTATTATATTGATTAATTAGTTGGGATGTCAGCTGGAACTTTCTTTCTTAGACTTGCATGCATAGTGTGGAGTCCCACAATTAGTGTGGTTTTGAGTGCAAGATTTTCAGTAAATCTCTATGGGATTTCATTAATTAAAATATGACATTAGGAAGCCCCTCCTAATGTTTTTGTGAATCTTACCCTGCAACTCTTATTTTTCGCCCATTAAAGTCACTGTCAAGAACATAAACAAATCGTTGATTTCCACAATCCAAACACTAGAAACGATGAGAATCCTCCATGATACGCATGTGTAGGCAATTATCATTTGTCTGAAATGCAAACCTTGTTTGGTTTTTGCACTAGTACTGTTGTTTGGTCAGAGTCAAATAGGCCCCCACTACACTTCAACTCCCTTTACTCTTTACCTTTAAAAAAAAAATTAAATCCTTCCCCCTTTTGCTCTCTTACCGCGGTGGTCCCAAGATTATCTCACGTGGACATTCATAATTTACGCTCAACATGGTTTCAAAATACTTTTTTGAGAAATAAAAAAAGAGTTGAGCTAAACAACTGCAAAAAAGAAGGAAATAATATGGTTTGAAAGGGACCCTCATGGAGAATTATCTCTGATTGATTTGGACCTGCTGATTTATTAAATTCTGATATTTGGTCGGCCGTGCCCTACTTCTGAGTCCTGACCTCTCTCTGATGCGTGATTTAAACAAGGGAAACCCCACCAATAACTTCACAAATTGAAGAGATTTTAGGCGCGTGATATAGACATTTAAAGCTACATATATATTTGTATTAATGGGACATGCCAGGATAAATCTCACACGGTGACTACGTACTTTTTTTTTCACTTTTTTGGGAACTTCCCACTCAGAAACACTTCATTAACTGGCAGTTTTATGTCTCTCGGATACTGTTTTTTCATCGCATGGACACGGTCAATGATTTCACCGTCTTCGGTTAGAGATAATTAAGAGTACATTACACCGGTATATTTTAATGCCTGCGTCTCTTATAAACAAGAAGAAAAAAAAAATACAAGCATGCAGTTGAGCAGTTAGAACTAAAAACTTAAACAAAACTATACAACAAAGATTTGCTAACGTGCAGACATAATATAACAATAAAAATATTTGAGGAGCGACAAATGCTAGCGATTGTCGCGACTGCAGCTTCTTCACCGTTCATCAAGACAAGACACACACTGACGGTCAGAAATGCACAGTCGCCACAGTAGCTAGATACACCCTCACATAAAGGATCAACAAAGCAGTATATACACGAAAATAAAAACTAAAAAAGATAAGGTCAGCTAGGCTTTAGCTAACCAAAGGGATTAAAAGAAAGTTGAAGAAAGAGTGGTGAAAGGGAAATAAAAAAGAAATAATGAAAGCGGCGACGTTTATTCGGACTCGAGAGCTTTGTAGATGACAACAAAACAGGGAAGGATAGCCCTAGGATTAAAGACTGTGAGCTCCTCGAGATTCGAGTAGACCCCGGCGTAACCGGCGACGGAATCGTAGGGCGAGGCGAGAGACAAGCTGTCCTCCTCCGGCGCCGCATCCTCCGCCGCCACGTGCTTCACCCTTCCCGCGATCACACGGCACACCAGCATCGCCCTTCGGCCTTCAGCACACCTCAGCGAGTCGTGGGCCCTACCGCTGCTTGCCGTGGTCCACACTCCCTTCCCATCTCCTCCGCCGCCGTTTTTGCCTTGGAATCCGTGCCTGATGATCGTGCAGACGCCGCAGCCGGGAACGGAGCCGCAGAGGCTGGAGCCGCCTCGCGCGCCGAGGGAGCAAGACAGGGTGGTGCAGTGGAAGCGGAGGAGCTCGTTGCCGTCGGCGGCACACCGGGGGTTCTTGCGTGTGCTGCTCAACGCACGAGCCTTCACGGCGTCGCGGCAGTCCTCGAACAGTTGGATCGTCGGCTGCGTGTTGTGGACCTTCAAGATCCGTTCGATCTTGAAGATCGGGTTGTCCTTCTTCAGCCAGCTCGATTTGAATATTATCTCCACGATGTTCCGGCCCGAATCCTCGGGGCCCAGTTCCGATACTGTTGTACCAATTAATGCAAAACCAAAAAGATCAGAAATGTGAATTTATTTATTTATTTATTTATGGTATATTGTCGGTAGGGACGTGGTGTTGTTGAAGTTTTAACGTGCGAGTGGGGTTGATGTGTGCGTGTGTTTGTTTCCTTGATTTCCAATCAAATTATACAATACGTTACTATTGTAGTTGGGGTCATTTACTTTGGTCTTCCAAAGACAGCTGGAACTACTACAGCAATAAAGACTGGTAAAAAGATTTCGCTCGTTCTGATGTTAGACATGACTTGAATTATGGCCAAAACTAATGTTTTCTAGTGACTTTTTTCCCTCATGCAATATGATTTTTAGTGAAAAAAAACAAGTGTTCAAAAAAGGCTATTTGCGTTTGAGCACAAACTCTTGTCTTCTCTTTTCGCTTCCCTTCTTTTATATCTATTTCTCTTTATTGTTCTGGCCAATGGGTTTCAAATTTCAAAACTTGTGTGTTTTCTCACTCTGAGGTTGAATTAGAAGGGAGAAGTACCGAACATTAATGA
This sequence comes from Artocarpus hirsutus, assembly GCA_946598075.1. NCBI lineage: Eukaryota > Viridiplantae > Streptophyta > Magnoliopsida > Rosales > Moraceae > Artocarpus > Artocarpus hirsutus. The sequence continues at coordinate 11,443 of CAMOHE010050955.1, forward strand.
TCACAAGTTTCAGCCACTTTCATTCTATGTCTATGTTCAAATGGTCCTATTGTAGAAAGAAATAATGGTCTTGTTGTAGAAGGTAGAAGTACCGAACATTAATGGTCCTATTGTAGAAAGAAATAACAATTCAGTGAAATGACAAAAAAAAAAAATTTGCATGTAAAAGTTTACCAGCATGGCGAACTGCTTGGTGAAGCTCCAAGCTTTCAATCTTTGGGAAGACCTCTCCACACTGAGGGCAAGCACAAATTGTACTTCTTGGCGTAATTGGGTACCTAATAATTTTCAACTATTTTTTTAATATGATTTCTAAGCAATAATGTCAATTAAAAAAATAAAAAGAAAATTAGTAAAAATACTCCCATAATACCTGCTAGGGTCAACGATCATGTGACACTCATAACACCCAGAGAGCTTCCTAAACTGCATTCCTCTAGTAGATGACGACGTGTAGGCAGCTCCACCGTTGGATCTAGCGGACCGGGTCGTTGATGACGTCGACGACCCGTTGACGGCCTTCCGACTCCGTAACCCAGTTTCCTGACCCAGTGAGCTGCTCTCTGGCGAGTTGTCGGCTCTGTGAATGACTCTAGTGCTTCCATGAACGACGTCTCTGAAGCTGCATATGGAGCTACAAGATGACCCCAGCTTCGAGTACCCAACGACGCCGTTTTTGGAGGCGTCTTGTACTTGTGACCCTTCGATCTGCTTGCAGGTGAGAAGATTCTTGATTTGGTCCCACGACGACGACGGTTTCTTCTTTTGCTCGTGATCATCATGATGTCGTTTCTCTTGCTTCCGCCTGCGTTTTGATGGCGGTGGTTTCTTCTTGGCCTCTGCTGTTGTGCCGGTGGCCTCTGAGGAGACAAAAGTGAGGAGAGCCATTATGGAAAGGAAAAAAAAAGTAGAGAAGGTGAACTGCAGAGCAAGTTCTTTTCTTTTGAAACTTTTGTTATTTTTATTTTTCTGTATAAGAGAAGAGTGAGGGATCCGAGATTGGCAATAAGGAGGCAAAATGAGTGAGAGAGGGTGGTCTGGTGGACTTCATTGAGTTTATTATATTACAATATAATATTCCATTTATTTCTCTGTCTGGGGTTTTACTTATGTGTTTGTCTCATACACGAGAAAAGTGTTCGTGTCTTTTGAGCCGTTAATCATACTTCTTTCTGAGTCAATCTAGGAAGACGGGGTCAAAGTTAAAAACTTAATCCAATGGTGGAGGACTGTATGATTGATATGGTCCCCTGGCCAACAAAGACGAGATGGTAAGATGGAAATAGCTTGTTATGTCTTTAGACGGCAGATTTTGAGGCCACACATGTGATCTATGTTTTGTCTGCCGTCTCATTGGAGCTATTCCCTTGGTCTTTCAAAGATTTTTGTTGATTTCTTTTTTTATTTATTTACCAAAATTCAACCCTTTTAAATGTTTACTGGGCGTCTTGTCATTAAAATACTATATTGACGTAGGTGGTAAGAACTGTTTACTTCTCTTTTCTTTTCTTCTTCTTCTTCTTCTTCTTCTTCTTCTTCTTCTTTTTTTCCCATTTTAACCGACGACCCACTTGATGAGTCTAACCATAAATTTACCCTCGCCCCTTTTTTACCGGTGGCTTTGATGCCCTAAAACATCATCTTTATAGATAAAGTTCTAAATTAACATTGAATGAGCACAACAGCCTTGTAAATTATAATATGGAAAGGTCATCTCAATTATTATATGAACATAGAAAGATGGAAATGAGGCTTTTCATTTTATAAAAGAAGTTAAACCATAAATTAACTTGTTTCTTAAACTTTTAAATGATTGCAATTTCAAGCACGATGTAGTCCACAACACGTTTGCTGTCTTGCGCTAAAGCAAAACAAGTAATCGATTACTCAACAAATGGACGTTCTTTTAACTTCTTTTTTTTATGTAAAAGCTGTGGGCATTTTAGTTATTTTGTCTGCAAAATCATACGCTAACGGGTCCAGATTCCCAGTGGAAGCAAAAGATAAAGTGAATGAGCCAAATAGATATTACATAAAACACTGAGAAAGAATATGAACTGCTGTTCCGTGTTCTTATTCCGATGTCTACCGCTACTCTTTTTCGGTGGATGAATTTACACATATGCCCCTATCTTCCACTTGACTTTTCCACTATACCCTTGTATCTCAAATATTTTAATGGCATTATCCATGCATAGTTGGCTGGTCAGTCTCAAGCCATGGTTGATTCGTCCACAGGAACCACCACTTGTTATATATATATATATATATATTGGGGGGTGGAGAGAGAGTTGTGCACTAGAAGTAGAATCCAAAATTGGGATGTGTTTCATGTAGACCGTCGTTTGAAAAGATTTGAGATTCCCAATTACACGAAAACGGAAGAAGAATGAAAGGAAGAAGATTTTAAGACGCACTATTAGATAGGAGTCGTTTGCATAAAGGAATAAGTGGCTTGAGACATTATTGTCTCGAGTAATGGGATCAGCTGGCATGGAATGGTAATTGGAGTTGGACCGATACCAATAATTCAACCATAAGTTTAAGCATTTTTCTTAATGGTTGGTTTTAGTCTCTAATCCATCATCAATCCTCTTTTGCTTTGTCGTTTGTCCCTTTCTTCTTTAATGAGTTAGAGTGTCCCTTCAAATTATATAATGATCTACAAGGATGCTTTTTACCCTTTTTGACCAAAACGAAATAAGTAACCGAATGTAACATTGCTTAATCAAAATATGATATTAAGCAATTTTTAATTGTACTATAATTCTAACTCTGATTGGTTTCACTTTTGCCTCTTCTAAATACCAGGCTTTCTTTATTGAGTTGTGTTTTTTTTTTCTCTTTTATTTTTTATACTATGGGCAAGTTGTCTCTCTCTCTCTCTCTCGTAAAATTCTTAAATTTTTAACATAAGTAAATTAGTTTGTATATTTTAACCAAGTGTTGTAGTCTCCTAGAATCAACGACAATTGTTAAAATTTAGATTAAATCACCTTTGTATACATTACATGATCGCATTTGAAAGAAAAGACTACAACTTTTGATAACAATGTAGGACGCCATATGCTTATTTTTAAATTTTAACACCCCCAATTGTTGGATCTAATTATTCACGAAAAGTAAAAAATTTTGCATATTTTCACCAATTCAAGGTGAAAAATAGGGCATTTGCTCAGCAAAACTTAGATAAAGTTGAGCCAAAAAATCTCAACTCAACATAAATTCATGAGCAAACACATAAACACCAAATTCCTTCTTTATTTTACGTTCATGTTAATATGTTTTCATGTGTACAAGTGGGAAACACCTCCCCGCCTAACGTACAGAGGAGACGAGAAAAAAGTGGTAGGAAAAAGATAAAAAGAAAAAAGAATCTAAAACCGTACAAGAACATGGATAAATAACAATGGCTTAGTGGGCACTGCTGGGTACAGTTGAGTTTCTTATCTCTATCTCCACGCTTGTGTTTACACATGTCCAATTATTACAAAACCAAAAGAGAAAAAAAAAAAAAGAATATCTTTTGGAGAGCAGTTGAAAGTCAGACATAGATTGGCCAACCATTCGCAGCGGTGACCTCATGTCTTTCGTAAAGCAAGACATCGGAACACTCCTCATCTGATCAATCATGCAAGTTATATTAAATTTTTTTTTTTTTTTTCTGAACCCTCTAAAATATATCAATAAGTTCTTCTAACATATTCCCTACGAGTACAATAGGTGTCGTTGCATTATTCGTTTGAGAACCTAATCGTTAACCAATAATTTTGTCTTCATGTTCCACAACTTATTTATATTGCATTTTCGCAAATTGCCCAAAACAAAAATATTATTAGGGTGGAAATGATTTTTACGTATTTTTATTAAACCAGTACAAAATTCATGTAATATTATATTGACTTGGAATGCAAGGTAAGATATAATAGGGTGTTTAACATGATGATTAAAATAATTGGTTAGAACTGTAAACACTGTACCATGTGAAAGCTTTACACTGTAGTAACTTTTTTGCTTTTACTGTAGCATGTGAGAACTTTATACTATTCCTAACTGAAAAGTTGGTTAGAACCAACTAATGCCAAATACCTTATTAGACTGCATTTCGAGGAGAAAACAATTTACAGGGACAAAAGATCATGAATAATGGCTCACGGGCTCCTTCACTGTCACTGATTATTTATAGATAGAAAATATAGTACTAGGTGTTGGGGGAAATCTTCGCGATGAGGAAACCATTTGAAGTTCATACTCTCTTTAATCTAAGCACCTGATCAAGTTGATTGAAAAGAGCAATCTGAGTAGGGACCCGTCTAAGCAGGACAAGATTTATCCGACCAGGGCCTGTCGACCAGGGGACCCATCCGACCAGGACAAGATCTATCTGACTAGGGCCTGTTCGAGCAAGATCTGTCCAACCAGAGAACCATCCGACCGGGACAAGATTTATCCGACCAGGGCCTATCAGAGTAGGATCTGTCCGACTTACCCCAAGACCACCACGTGGCACCATCTCAATCCTCCGTTGGACAATCCTCATTCACGGAGATCGTGACACCTGTCACTGGACACCTGGGTTACGGACCAACCCGGTCCACATCCGGATCCAAGCTAAACTCTATAAATAGGAGCATCAACTCCACCACAAAGATACAGGTATTCTTCCCTTGTCTACCCTGCCTCTCCCTTAGCTATTCCCGATCAGAACATTGACTTGAGCGTCGGAGTGCCCTTGGCAAGCACCAAACCGGTGTCCCCTTACTCCGAGACCCTCTCTCCTCTTGTAGGTCCTACCAGACTAGGCCGAGCTAGGCAGAACAGGGAACCTGACCTCCGTGCGCACCTGCAAGTGGTGTTGTGTCGAATCTAGGCATCAACATTTGGCGTTAGAAGGAGGGCCCCCGCGCCTTTCAAGCAGCCTCAGATCTTCCCACCAGCCATTCCCTGGACGACCAGAGACCTCAGGTCCAGGACGAAAAGTCCGACCAAGTCCAAGAAGGTTACGGCTGACTAGAGAAGACCAGGTCCAGGCTACAACCGACCAGGTCTAGGACGAAGAGTCCAACCAGGCCACGACCGACCAGAGACCTACGGTCCAGGACGAAAAGTCTGACCTGGTCCAAGAAGGTTACGACTGACCAGAGAAGACCAGGTCTAGGCTATGGCCGACCAGGTCCAAGACGAAAAGTGCAACCAGCTTACGGCCGGCCACAAAAGACCAGGTCCAGAACGAAGAGTCCGACCAGGTCCAAGAAGGTGACGGCCAACCTAAGAAGATCAGGTCCAGGCTACGGCCGACTAGTTCCAAGACGAAGAGTCTAGGAAGGATACGCTCACTAAAAACATTTCCCAATCACATCAAGACTTGGTACTGATGACCTCTATCACTAAAGTCTTGGGGGGCTACTGTTGAAGGAAATCTTCGCGATGAAGAAACCATCTGAAGTTCATACCCTCTTTAATCCAAGCACCTGATCAAGTTGGTTGAAAAGAGCCATCCAAACAGGGACCTGTTCGAGCAGGACAAGATATACCCGACCAGGGCCTATCCGAGCACGATCTGTCCGACTAGGGAACCCATCCGACTAGGACAAGATCTATCTGACTAGGGCCTGTTCGAGCAGGATTTGTCCAACCAAGGACCCATCCGACCAGGGCTTGTCCGAGCACGATCTGTCCGACCAGGACAAGATCTATCCGACCAGGGCCTTTCAGAATAGGATCTGTCTGACTTACCCAAAGACCACCACATGGCACCATTTCAATCCTCCGTTGGGCAATCCTCCTTCACGGAGATCGTGACACTTGTCACTAGACACCTGGGTTACGGACCAACCCGGTCCACACCCGGATCCAAGCTAAACTCTATAAATAGGAGCATCAACTCCACCACAAAGGTACGGGCATTCTTCCCTTGTCTACACTGCCTCTCCCTTAGCTCTTCCTGGTCAGAACACTGACTTGAGCGTCGGAGTGCCATTGGCAGGCACCAAACCGGTGTCCCCTTACTCTGAGGCCTTCTCTCCTCTTGTAGGTTCGACCAGACTAGGCCGAGCTAGGCAGAACAGGAGACAGAACAGGAAACCCGACCTTCGTGCACACCCGCACGCGGTGTTGTGCCGAATCCAGGCATCAACACTAGGTAATGGTAGTGGGACAGCTGGAGGCTGATAATACAGTATTAGACAATGGTAGTGGGATTGTTGCCAATGGACACCCACAACTGCCAATAATACACAAGGGCAGGATATACATAGTAGACAAATGAAAAATTATAGATGTGAAGCAATGCAATCCTAACGGTAATATCCCTTTGGTTTAAGGAGGGAATCCTTCAGTTCTTATATTTTGGACTCTTCCCTAGACTGTGTCGTTTCATTCCTTACACCTCTGCTGAAATGCAGCGTCGTAAGAACTTTAACGTTTAGTCTTTGTCTCAGTCTATTAAAGTGCAGAAGTGACAATGGTTTTGTCAGGATATTTGCTACTTGATCTATCCCAGGCATATGTCAGACCCTTAGATTCTTGTTCATCACCTTTTCAGGAACAAAGTATAGATCTAGTTCTATATGTTTTGTTCTAGAATGAAGTACTAGATTAGCTGATAATGACACTATGCTAAGGTTGTCTCACCAAATTGCTGGAATCTGAGGTGAAATCCCCAATTCTCTCAACAATGATTCTAACCAAATTGTCTCTACTGCAACATTCACCAGACTTCTATACTCAACTTTGGTAGTTGATCTAGACATTGTTGACTGCTTCTTAGAGCTCCAAGTGATCAGATTTCCTCTAAGAAAGATTCAAAAGCCTGAAGTGGATTTTTAATCCTTTGGATCTATTGCAATCAGCTCAGCTACAAATGCGTTGGCACATTGAGATGGATTCCATGATCCAAAGTTCCTTGTAGGTGTCTCAAAATCCTTTCACTACTCCTCAATGAGTTTTTTTGGGATTATGCATATATCGACAAACTTTGTTAACACTGAATGATATTTCTGGTATAGTCACTGTTGCATATTGTAAACCCTCGATGATTCTTCTATAGAGAGAAGCATTTTCATGAACATTTCCATTTTGAGCTAAGAGTGGTGAACCTATAATCATAGGTGTAGGTAGTGGCTTTGCTTCATGCATCTTGGCTTTGACAAGTAATTTTGCAATATATTTTTTCTGACCTTAAGGCAGTTAAGTCACTTTAATTCTAAGGAAATAGTGGACATCTCCCAAATCCTTGAATAAAAAACTTGTTCAATTTGTCAATTAGGTTCTATAGCTCTAAGGGATTACTGCCAGTGATTATGATGTCATCCATGTAGACTAGGATAAACAGGCATGATTTGATGGTGATTTTATAGAACAGAGATTGATTTGCTATTGAGGACTCGAAACCCAGTTGAGCTAGTGATTACTTCAATCTATCAAACCATGACCTTGTGGCCTACTTAAGTCCATATAGGGTCTTGTTTAGTTTATGAACTAGAGGATTTTTTTTTTTTTTAATGTCTCCTTGAACAAAGCCTAGAGGTCGGTCCATATATACTACCTCTTATAGGTGCCCATTCAAAAATGCATTGTTTACATCTATTTGCCTTAGTTTCCAGCCCCTAGCAAGAGCCACGGTAAGTATAACACGAATTGTTGCTGGTTTGACCACTAGATTAAAGGTCTCAGTGAAGTCAAAGCTTGCCTTCTGATGGTAGCCTTTGGCTACAAGCCGTGCTTCATCCTTGGACATATTTCCATAAGGGTTTCTTTTAATCTTAAAAACCCATTTACAACTAACTAGTTGTCTATTAACAGGAGGTGGTAATAGTGTCCAAGTGTTGTTTGCTAGCAAGGCATTAAACTCTTATTTCATAGCCTTTCTCCACAAATCATGTGTTAGTGCTTCAGTAGCTAAAATTGGTTCCCTTGTATTTAGAGACTTTGCAATGTATATTTTAGGCTTAAAAATCCCTTTTTTTCCTCTTGTTACCATGGCATGATCATTCATTTCTATTATAGGACCTGTCATGACTGCTTTTAGACATGTTAGATTGAGCAAATCGAACATTAGCATTGAAAATTGGCAAAACTTCATTCATATTTGGTAAACTAGCATTTTGACTAGATGTTGTGGGACTATTTTGTGAATATATTGAGAGTGTATGGTCAAGAGAGTGAGTTGGAGAGGATATTTCAGGAGATTCTATTTTCAGTAAGAGTGGATTAAGAGTTCATTAACTGACTCGAGTTAATTGGAAGGGTTATAAGAACTGTAAGAATAGAATTAGAGGCATTTGAGTGATTATTAATAGACCTTAACGCAAAAGAAAAATTGTTCTCATCGGACACAACATGTCTAGAGATGAATATTCCCTCATCAAATGCCATGCACTTATATGCTTCTGTAACGCCCCTATATGAGGGTTAACAATTTTTAAATAAATAAAATAAAAATAAAAAAATAATGATAAAACATCAAAGTAGCAAATAGAAACTCTCAACATACAAATAAAACATAAACAAATAAATAAACTACAGTTTAATGTAGCACCTTAAATTTTAATAATATACAACTGTCATCATCATCATTTCAACATTCAACAAATCTTAATACAGTCACAGAAAGTAACAATTGATGCTTACATTATCATGCAGATCATTCTTTGCATTCGAAACAATTCCAACGTAATATAACTACATAGCTTCCTCAACTGTTTTTCTTGTAACCATCTCACACTTAGTAAGTCCTGAAAAGAAAAAAATATAAGGGAATGAGCGGCAACATGCTCAGTAGGGAAAACCATTACTTACCTTAAGGTTTTATTCTTTACCACATCAAATCTGCATAGTTAGCTAGTTTTCATCATTATCCAAATTATGTGATTTATTATGATCATATTCCGTGAATACCGTAGTTAATCATTAACAAGTTTTATACATATACATATATACAATATTAATATTCATCATTATTCCTAGGTATCTATATTACATAAAGTATTACTCAACTTATCGAAACCCAAATGGGCGTGCTTGGCTACCCTCAAAACATTCCAAGGGTATTCCGGTGAGGGGACATCAAGCCCCGAGTCCTCATCAAGCCGATTCCTGTACAGTACGTTCTAGGACTTTTGACCCAAGGGGGCGTCATCACCTCCCCTTATTTTACTTTTTAGGGTATTCGTGCCTAAGGACGTAACCGTCGCCCTCTTCACGTCTTATCATTTCTCAATGTTTAATCATTATTTAAAGAGTCAATTTTTCTAACTATGCTTCCCAACTTATAACAACATATGTTAATTCATTATGTTCCTCGCTAATCAATACATGGTGAGTTCATGTCATAGTTTCATATGTGATTCTCATATAATAGCAGTTCAACATAGATACATATATCTTGTGGTAAAACAATCAATTTTAATTCCATAAAAATCTTACAAAAGATGAGTAATAGAGTCCATACCTTTCAAGCTTCTCAACAATCTTTTAATCTCGAAATTAATTAACGTTAGCTCCATACACCCTTGATCCTAAGTCGTAAATAAAGACAATTAAAACTAAAGCACAACATATAACCACATCCATAAATAAATTATGTGTAAATCTACATCTTTTAGTCTCTAATAAGATTCATAAATCACTTAGGATAGTGTTGAAAATGTTGCAAGATATTAAGGGATTAGAAGGTGAGCAAAGTTAGGTTCACCTTCTACAATTAGCACATGGGTTAACAGGTGGTTTACATACGGCAGACGGGTGATATACTGCTACTGGTAGGTTTACTAGTTTCCAATCCGAGAATTGAAAAATTCATAGAAAATAAAATACAACTCCGATTTAGGTTTATGATAGCTCATTGGAAAGCTTAGGATGTCTACTTTTTAAATATGCAAAACCAATTTACAAAATTTATTTTCATCAAATCTCAGAATTTCAAGAAAAAGCCATTGCCCATGAAGGTATTACAAAGTTTATGGAATGTCAAGTTCTTCTTTAACTCAAAGCATATTATCCTTGATCAAAATCCCAAAATCATTCCAAAATATGCAGCATGCATTATATAATCATAATAAACATATTCTCATGAGTTTTATACCAAAATCGTCATCAAACCAAAATAAAGGTTGGTTGTCGGTTTTAATTCAAGACTCAAGTTTTTGTTCATAAATGCTCAAATATACATGCTAACATAATTAGAAATTTACATGAACTTTGAACATGAAAATTATACATTAAAGATGGAGAAACACATACTAAAAATCAAGTTTGAATTAAAGAAAACCTATCTCAAAACTCCTTTGAAAAACACCAAAGTTTGAGTAAAAATCAAGCTTAAATTGACTCCAAAACAACTTCAAGCATGGCTGGGAATTATAGTTACTTTGGCTGCAAAGAGAGATTTATGCTTTGTGTCTTTAGTTAGAAATTGAAGTGAGAAAGGGAGAAAATGAGAAACTAGAGAAGAAGGTGGTGATGGTTGAATAAAAAGGCACCAAAATAATTGAGGAGCGGGAGATAATTGTAGGTTTATGGGGAAAGTGGTAGGAAGAAACAAATGAGCATTAAAAGAAAATATTATCATGTCTTCTCTGGAGACTTTTAGTAAATAATGCCTACATAATTGAGGGGGCAAATGGGGCAAGTTGTGGAAGAAGATGAAGGAAGCATTAAAAAAGTGGTTGAGAAAATATATCAATGTCTCCCAGTAATTGAGGTGAATTAATTCTATGTCTCCTTCGGAAACCTTTAGCCAAATGAGAAATAGGCTACTTAATTGAGCATTAATGTAGGGGGACAATATTGGTAGAAGTGGGTTATAGGTAAATTTTAAATGTTTCCTATGAAGACTTGGTAAGAAATACTAAAGTGACATTTTATTCATATGATTTTTGTAAAAATCATACCTATTAAAATAATGGATGTTTCAGCTTCATGTCTATGATTGTATCCTAGAAATGTGCAGGGTCTTCATCTAAACTGAAGCTTATGGGAGTTATATGGATTTAACCAAGGGTAACAAGTGCAACCAAAGGGTTTTATTGAGGTAATGTGGTTTTTTTTTTTTTTAAATAGAGATTCAAAAGGAGATTTGTTTCCTAGAATTAAAGTTATGGCTCTACTAATCGTGTAAATTGTGGTTGCTACTGCATCATCCCAATATTAAAAGGGTAAGGAGGTTTGTGACAGTAAGGTTAGGTATTTTACAATGATATGTTTGCGTTTTCGTTCTGTTATTTCATTTTGCTCAGAGGTATTTAGACTGGAGAGTCTATGAGTTATCCCAATGTTTTGAAAAACTGTGTTTAAAGATCTATATTCCCTTCCCCAGTTTGTTTGTATAGCTTTGATTTTTTTTTTGGTCAAATTGCAATTCTATTTGTGCTTTAAAGTGTATAAAGCTTTGATAGGCATATGATTTGAGCTTTAAAAAGTATATCCATATGTATCTAAAGAATGCATCAATGAAACTTATATAGTATTTATATCCATTTGAAGAAGGAATATGAGAAAGGCCACGTAGGTCAGAGTTTATTAACTCGAGTGGCGCATTGTATTCTGTGATGGAGGGTGTGAATGGTTATATATGACTGCTTCCTAATTAACAATCTTTCTACACAAAAGAACTGAATTTTTCATTAATGTAAGGAAGATTACACTCAATTAAGGTTGTTTTTACAATTTTCATTGAGGGATGTCCCATACGCCTATGCCACAACTCTAATGAACTAACATTAGACTTTAGACTATGACTAACTTTAGCAACATTGACAGAAGGTGAATGTTGGTTTAGGAAACAAAAAATAGCTTCTTTTGGAGAGGAAACAACAATAATGAATGAAGAGATGGCTTCGTTTGAATTGGATGATGTTGGAGGAAATGGAGAGTTTGATGAACGGCTGACATTAAACTTGTAGACACCATTACTAATTCTCCTTTGTAGCAGAGTTGAACCCGTTGCAAGGTCCTTAACAAAACATAAAAAAATGATGAAATTAAAAAAAAACACGTTATTATCTTTAGCAAAACGAGAGACACAGATTAGGTTTTTGGTGATTTGTGGAACATGTGATATTTTGTTTAGATGAAAACTTCTTAAGAGAGAATTAAAGCTAGCTTTACCAATTTGTTTGATGTTGATACTTGCTCCCTTGCCTATGTGCAGTTTGCTCAGACCATTATATTCTGAAGCAATGCTTAAGTTAGGTAGGTCACTGGTCATATGGTTGGTGGCGCTTGTGTCAGGGAACCAGCAGTTATCAAAGGCATTGTCTAGAGTGGCTAGTAGGGCAGACATGACAGAGTTTCCACTAGTAGAGGAATGGCCAGGACTCTGTAGAGCGGATTGAAGACTGGTGAAGTTGGGGTCGAAGCGATAGTAGCACTTTTGCACTGTGTGACCTATCTTTTCACAAATCTGGCACTAGGGTCATCCATCATTGTTCCGAAAACATCCTCCTCGACCTCCTCTTCCTCTTCCTTGAGCATTATTGCCATAGTTTTGAGAGTGTTAATTCTGGTTGTGTAAGAAATGTTGATTGTCTGGTTTCTTGTTTTGGCTTTATGTCACCAAATTAGCAGAGGCCTGAAATCCATCAACATTTACAGTATTTTGCTTAGGGTGATTTTTATGAGCCAACAAGAGGGTAGTTACATCAGTGAGAGTGCAAGAGTCTATTTTGGAGGTCACAGTAACAACCACAGAGTCATACTCACTCCCTAGGCTGGGAAGGATATAGAGGATTTTATCCTCATCAGAGAGTGATGTCCAATAGAGGCCAGCATATTAGCTAAAGTTTTCATCTTGACCGAGTATTGGCTCATGGTAAGGCTAGTTTTCTTGAGACTTTGTAGCCGCAATTTGAACCGGATAATTCTAGCTTAAGAATGAGCACTAAACAATTTTTGAAGAGCTTCCCAGATGTCATTTGAGGTGTGGCACCCAATCATTTGTGCCAGGATATTGGGGTCCATTGATCCTAGCAACTAGGAAACGAGTAGTTGATCCTAACGACACCAAGTTAAATATTTAGGGTTGACAGAGCCAGGATGACTATTTTCAAAGGATAACATTTCAATAGGGCAAATGTTTTTTCCCAAGAGGAAACTTTCTAGACCAAAGCCATGAACAAAGGCTAAAATCTAGTGTTCCCGTAGAAGAAAGTTGATCTCATCCAACTTGACAGTTATTGCTTGAGAAGAGGGGCTAAAAAATTAAATAGAAACATTTGTTGGTTAGGTTGGATAGAAGGGTTTTGTGCAGACTTGGGGGCTGAATTTGTTTGTGAAGAAGACGAGTCATTAGAAGCCGTTTTTGAGCGGTAAGGCTACGGCTCTGGTACCCAAAAAATGATTTGCAAAGTCTGGGAAAAAAGATGACGAATAATGACTCACCAGCTCTTTCACTATCATTGATTATTTACAAGTAGAAAATACAGTACTAGATAATGGTAGTGCGATAGCTGAAGGTTGAGAATATAGTATTAGACAATGGTAGTGGGGCTGCTCCCACTGCTGCCAATAGTACACAAGGACAGGATATACATGGAGGACAAATGAAAAATTACAGCTGTGAACCAATACAATCCTAATGGTAAAATCCCTTTGGTCTGAGGAGGAAACCTTTCAGTTCTTATTCTCTGAACTTTTCCCTAGACGGTGTCGTTTTATTCTCAAGAAGTGGCAATATTCTTTTAAAACGCTAGGAAAAGAACAGCAGCTTATTTGTCATTTACCCATATATACCCATAAGATGTGCAACTTTTTTCTTTGTAATTTTCTTGTTACCAATTTCTGAAGTAGGGAAGATCTCAATTACGGTCTTTGAAAACCCCATGTGCCGTTGTTTTCTAATCCACATCATTAATGTTTTTCTAGGCTTAGTTCCTAAGCCAGTAATGTATCCTTATAATGCTATTCATTTTTTGTTCTTCTCTTCATGTTTTATCTGGTAGGTGATTATTTTTGCATATATATTGGAAAACGATATAGTTTTAGCTAGACAATTTTTGCAATTGCATATCTATTATGGTAGAACGAATGTGTGTTTCTCAACCTTTTTCAGTTCAACTTCTTACTTGGTTTTGAAGGTTTTTTTTTTAACCTTATTTAAATATATTTTTAATTTGTCATTTCTAAAATATTATTTTCTCAGTTATGACCATAATAACTACTCTCTTATGTCAATATCTTTGCATTTTATCAAAAAATATCTGTCATTATTTTTTTTCTACATCTAACAGATCTTAAAATATATAAATCTTTATTTCACATCTCCTTTTTTTTTTTTTGCATTTTTTACTCAAAAGAGTGTAGGAATTCTTGTAGAAATAGCTTTTAGTAAATCATGATCTTCGAGACTTTGAAAAGCAATTGAGGTTGAGAAAACTATATTAACACCACCTCTTATGTTTTGTCCAACTTAAAGAGACATTCTTTAACTAAAACATTTTACATCAACACTCCATACACTAATTTTATTAATTTTTAGAGCATATTGATCAAACCGTAAAAGAATGTAAAGGAAAAAACAATGATATTAGAAAAAAAAAAGTAAAGTAATTAGAGTGAGCATCGTTCATTCTCTTTCTAATATTTACTTAATTATTTAATGGTGTAATGGGAAACAATCACATTCCCTTTCTTATATTTATTTACTTAAAAATAAGGATTTTATTCAATGTAATAACTAAAATATCCTTTTTACTTAACTAATAGCTATTAAATAATAGTATTTGAATTTAGACATTTAAATAAATATAATATTCATTCCTTTTGATAGAAAATAAATTGTAAAGGGTGTAGGAAGATTGGTATTTCCTTTTCTCATTTTCTATATTGCATGGAACGCACAAAACTCTCGTTACTTATTTTGTAAGTAAACACATTATTAAAAAAAAAGAGATCACTTATTACTTTTCTTTTTCTTTTGATGTAAAGTAAACATGCCCTTGATGTAAAATGATTACATTATCCATAAAATTTTTAGTTGTAAATCTAGTAGATGGCATTGATTTTTACCCTTTGCAATGGCAGTTTTTTGTCATTTGGTGCAAGTTATAGTTGTAAGTGTGCAAAGATCACGCACCATCGTTTTTATTGACCAGACAAATTAAGAAACGTCATTTTTTGGGCGCTAATTGTAGCTTGATTATTAATTGTAACGATCAAACTACACTTCTCTGTGAGCTTTGACTAGCAAAGGAGCTCTTTCTGTATTTGTTTATTTATTTATTTCTAAAGGCATCCCAAACTAAATAAATATTATATTTAAAATTTAAAGTTATGTTTTTTAATATTAGGATCTACTATATTCTTAAAATACCCCTGTACTATATCCCACACCAACAACAACTAGTTTTAAAGATAAATCTTATCGCATCTGTAACTTTCTCTTTTTTTTTTTTTTTTTGTTAAGATAGTTTTTTTTTTTTAATTCATGATAAATTCAAACCCCCAATTTAAAAAATTTAAATATAAAAAAATTCCTTTAGGTGAGCTTATCATCAACTACACCTATTTAATTTAGCATATCACAGCATACACTACAAAGTTTTTCTCCAAACTCTTAACAAAAATTTTTTGTTCACAAAATTATAGACCAAGAAGAGAAAGTTTCATAAAATTTTAATGCATGTACATTCTTATTCATTATTCATTATTTATGTGAATATTTTCTTAATCTTTATTCTTTCTTTAAATTTCATAACGAAAGCATTTGGCACTTTTCATCGCCGTTTTAGGACTGACTTTGCGCTTGCCTCTGAGAATGGGGCGATTTACCTCCGGCGGAGAGGTATGAAATTAGCCTTTTTTATTGTAGTTTGGATTTTGATTGCAATGCTGTTAGATTAGAGGTAATAAAGCATGACCATGTTATCCCCAAGAACAGCAGAACTGAGCTTTGAATTTTTCAACTCAAATCAATAGCTGATCATCCCTGGAAAAAATCTTGGCGGTTAATAAAAAGAAAAAAAGAAAAGAAAAGAAAAGAACTGCATTCTTAAAAATATGGGAAGGGATTTGGTTTTGTTGGGATATACTATAAAGGTTATTTTAAGGACATAGTAAATTCTAATATTAAAAAACATAATTTTAAATTTTAAATATAATATTTTTTTTGTTTGGGGTGCCTTTAGCAAATAAAAAAATAAATAAATAGAAAAATTATAATAAGTGACCAAATTATTGTCATGAAATTAAAATCTAACACAATATTCAAAGTATCTTTAAAATGTCCTTAATGACATAGTAATTATTTTAATGATATCATATATTGTAATATATAATTACATAGTAATAAATATAATGATATCATTTTGAGACATTTGTAGAATTTTTATAAACTGAAGCCATATTTTAATTCAATAAACATAAGAGTTAATGAAACATGTTGTCCTTTTTTATTTGTAGAATTAAAATATGTCTTAAGTTTATAAATATTCTTTATATGTCCTAATATATATATATAAAGACATTAATAATCTAAATAATGATATTGTTAGTTTTAATTTATTTTTTTAGAATAATTAGAATATATGTATATAAGATTTTAAACGGATTATGATATCACTAGATTTAAAAAATCCTTAAAATTAGGCTGTTTGTTGTTTAAATTCAAATTGGTATCCAAAATAACGATTTTAAAATTCCTTTAACTATATAACAGAATTTTTTAATAGAATCACGAATTTATTGACAAATTGGAATTAAAATGTTGTAATTAAATTAATGATATAGTATATATTAAATCTTTTTCTGTGTCTTACAAATTAAATAATTAATATATCATTAAGTCAATGATATGGAATGACCTTTATTTTTTTAAGACTTCAAGTGATAACAACATTTACATTTTTTTGGTGATAGGTAATTAAATTAATGAAATAGTATTTATTAAGTCGTTTTATGTGTCATAGGTTATATAATTGATATATCATTGAGTTAATGATACATAATGATAATGACATTTAATGACATTCATTTTTTAAGACTTCAAGTGATAATGATTCTTTCTATTTAGGGTGTGCTGATGTTATGGATTGCAAATACAAACAATATTACATTAAGTTAATGATATTCATTTTTTTATTGCTTGTATTTTTTTTTTGAAATTCTATTGTAAGTAATTTAATGACATGGATGATTTTTTTTTTTGTTTAAGTTACATTGTAATTAATTAAGTATATCTGTATGTCTCTAATATCATTTTTTCAGCGACCAAACTATGAGAAAAATAAGGAGATTTGTTAAAAAAATAAAAATAAAAATAAAAATAAAAACATAATAAAGTTTACTTAAAAGGTATTTTTGGGTTCTCAATATATGTAATTTAACAAAAAGGACATATAAGTGATATTTGAAAAACGAAGATAAATTTTAATTCAGTTCCTTAAAAAGGGACACGTTGTGTAATTTTTACTAAAACATAATTGGGTTAATTGTCACGTTAACTCTTAGCAATATTTGAGGAGTTAACGAGACATATGACCCTTTTTTAGTTGTAAAATTAAAATATATATGTAGTTTATGAATATTTTTTATATGTCCCAATGCATATATATAAAAACATTAATGACCATAATAATGATATTGTTAGTTTTAATTTATTTTTTAGAATAACTATAATGTACGTATTTAAAATTTTAAATGGATTATGATATCATTATATTTAAAAAAAATCCCTAAAATTAGGATGTTTGTTGCTTAAATTTAAATTGGTATATAAAATAACAATTTTAAAATTTCCTAAAAAGATGGAATTTTTTTGTCAACAAGTTGGATTTACCAACAAATTAAAATTATGGTGTTATAATTAAATTAATGATATCATTTTACTGACAAATTAAAATTAGAGTGTCGTAATTAAATTAATGACATAATATTATTAAGTTTTTTTTATGTGTCTTATGCTTATAAGTTAATAATACGTAATAATAATAATATGCAATGACATTCATTTCTTAAGACTTCAAGTGAATGATATTTCTTGTTTTTTTTGTGACATGTAATTAAATTAATGATACAGTATTTGTTAAGGCGTTTTGTGTATCTTATAAGTTATATACTTCTTATATCATAAAGTTAATGATACGTAATGATAGTGATACTCAATGATATTTATTTTATTTTTCTAAGACTTCAAGTGATAATGATAATACATCAATATAATATGTTAAAATAAGAAATATACTTGTATATTTTTTCCCTAATTTAACTATTCAAAAAATAAGAAAATTTATTATAAAAATTTAAATATACGATAATATTTAGTTAAAGGGTATTTTAAGATTTTAAATATATAAAATTTTAAAAAATATATATAAGTAATATTTACATAACAAAAATAGATATTAATTCACTCTTTAAAAAATTACACAATTATGCAATTTTCACGTATACATATTTTAGGCGTAGGTCTCAGTGTAAAAAGCCCATTGCGGCCTGGTGGCAAACAGTCGGGCCGAGCTTGCCCTTGAATCGGGCCCAAATATATCATTCATCACGAAAGATAATCGTTCCCAGGTTAAACCCCGGCGATTAGGGTTTTACTCCCCTAGTATTCACTCTGATGTTGCTTTCATTTCAATTGGGGGATTTTCCCTTCTCTGGAACCCTAATTCCACTCCTGATGATGTTTTGATTCCAATTCTTATCTCAATTCTTTTTTCTTTTTTTTTTCACTTTGTATCATCGAATAAAGAATCGGTTATGGCCGATACTAATGATCAAACCGATCCGGTCCAAAATTCCAGAGTGACCTGGGAAGGTTGCAGCGTGTTGCTCGATATCAACGATGGCGATCGCTTGGTTTTCGCTCGTCTATCACCCGCTGCGTAAGTCTCTTGTGCGAAATCCTCATTTTAAAGTATCGGAAAGGCGTAATTTTTTTGCATAAAATTTAGGGCTTTTAGTAGCTTGGTGAAAATTTTTAATCGATTTCGCAGGAAATTAAAAATTGGAAATAAGAATTGTTCTCTGGAGCCATTAATTGGTTGCTCATTTGGCTCCCTTTTTCGTGTTGAAACTGGTAGTGAAGGCCCTTATTTGTCTCGCTTCAATCCCTCAGAAGGTTTGGTTTTGCCAGTGTATTAAAATTCATGGTGTTTAGGTTATTGTCATTGTTTGATAGTGATTTTTGGAATTTTGGTCGTACTAGGTAATAATGTTGTAGAAAATAATGGATTCCAATCGAAAGAAGAGTCCAGAGATAATCGATCACTGGTTGATGACAATAAAGCTCAGAGCCTAACTGGTGAAGACATTGATGCGATGCGAAGGTGACAGGATCTATTGATAATATGCAAAAATTTTTGTTTATATGTCTGTATGTATATGTAGTTATGATAAGGGAGACCAGAGAAAAAGTGGATTATCTTCTTTAGCTGCATTCTGCAAATTATATGCGTGTAAGCGTGGACTTGTTTGTAAAATTTATTCAACAAGTATAAGGGGTTGAGCTGATGTGTTTACTAAATTACTAGTAAATTTTCAGCGATCTGCCTTCCCAATGCTGCCATTTTGACGTCTTTAGCATTGGTACTTTTTTTTTTTAATGCTATTTGATCTATGCTTACTGTCATGCTGTTTACTTTCTCCGAGTCAACCAACACGTTACCATTACTTGTGCAGAGAAGGCACGACAGGTGACAAAATAGTTGAAGCTCTCATTGCCAACAGCGCTACATTTGAAAACAAAACATTGTTCTCTCAGGTAATTTTAGAGCTTCAAAATAATATTGTCCGTTTATTTCAAGGTAATTTTAAAGCTTGAAAATAATAATGTCCGTTTATTTCAACATAAATCTGATTTGGTTCATCTCTGCAGGAGAAGTATAGGATAAAGAAGCAAAAGAAATATGCACCCAAAGTGCTTTTGAGGCGCCCATTCGCTCGGAGGTTCTGTTCTTTTCTAACTATTAGTCTTGTTATTTATATTTTAAATTTTGTAATACTGGATACTTGAGGGACGTGGATTTAGTCCCAATCCAAGCATTTTGATGCTTAATGAAGAATTTGTTGATATTATATCGCTTGAAAGCAAATAATCATGCCCAAGACATGTTGGTCTAGTGGCATTGGGGAAGGGGTGGGGTGGGTATTGGTTTGGGGAGGAGGTTTGATCCTCCATTGTATAAAAAAAAAAATGTATCATATATTTATATAGGTAATTTATTGCGACTTCTGAAAAGATGCTGTTTCACACCTCTATGATTGAATATAGCTTAATACACTGCAGTGCTTCATAGTGACAGTTATGATTTCTTTAAGGTGACTAATGTATTTCTTTCTTTTTTCAGTATATGTGAGGCGTACTTCAAGAAATATCCTGTAAGAATTGGGTACGGACGCTTGTCAACATAATTCTGATGATTATTATTTTTTCTTTTGTTTCTTATTCAGCATTTTGACTCCTGTTAGAGGTATGCGTGTGGATCTTAATGTTACGATGTGTAATTTATGGTCCTTTTGGATTAAATTTGGAACTTTGTTAAATATTTAGTATATGCTACTTTGTTTGGTGGTGACTAAAGTTGTGACATGTACGTATTTGAAGAACTTTTGTTCAAAGAATAACCAGTTTGCCGACCTCCAACTAAACGGACCCGTTTGATAAACAAAATCATTCTTCACCTATTATTATTGTTTTTAGTTGCTGAATTATATTCAAGCCTCTGTTCTTCAATTTTTTTTCATTTTAACAATGGAATTTACTATATTCTTATTTGTGATTTTTTTTTTTCACGAGTTGCTTGCTTTTCCTATGCTATTCAGATTCTTGAGAGTGGATGCCTTATCTCTTCTATTGTCTATGGCTAATGTCTCTGCGAACTCTGACGTCCTTGTGGTGGACATGGTTGGAGGTTTGCTTACTGGTGCTGTGGCTGAACGAATGGGAGGTCTGCATAGTGCCAATTATTGTGGTTTATCCATGTTGATCTTTAAATAAAATTTTTTGATATTGAAAGGGATATTGAAAAATGTGTTAGTTTTACATTGCCTCTGATGTGTCTCTTTTAAAATAAATGAAACTGTAGAGAGAGCTATGTTTTATCACTAACGATGGTATTTCTTGTATTTTTTTTAAAAAAATAAAGTAAATACCAGAGACTGAGAGGATATCGTTTTTTATTTTTTAAGAAAATTTTGGTAGCAATATGTTTATTAAAAAAAGTAGTATCTTTATTTTTCCTTGCGATTTCTTTTTTGAGTTCAAATGTCTCTTGGTTTAATAGTATATTTTGTTTTTACAGGTGTTGGTCATGTATGCAGTACATATGTTGGGAACACTCCTTATCCTATGGAAATAGTGAGGGTATTCAATTTTGGGATTGACGTTTGCAAGAGGTACGTTTGCCTTTGAACTTTATCATATATGGATGAGCAATTAAATTATGTTTAGTTGCACTTTCACTAAGCACGTAACGTATTGTATTGTATTTTCAAACCATCTGTTTATTCCCACTCTTTCTGGCTTTGAGTGAGTCAATAGGGTGTTTGGGAGGTGTCATTAGAATCATGGTTGTAGTTCAAAACACTATAGCATGTGAGACTTTACACTGTAGCAATTTTTTGCTTTTTTTTGGTAGTATGTGAGAGCTTTACGCTAACAGGTAACCACAATCATGGTTCTAACTGATGTTGCCAAATACTGTAGTCACTAGATTTTAAGCATACTTGTCTTCCCTTTTTGACTCTATAGACCAAGGTTACGAGTTGGAGTTTTAATGGTTATGAAAATTAAATGTAGCAACCCATGGTTTTTTCTTTTTTAATCTAGTTATAACTAGTTTTCGAAGATTGGAAGTACGGTTTTTAAAAAAATTGTAGTAGTTTTTAATCAATATTTCGGGTGCAGCATTTTACGGTCTTCTCTTGATGATCTGTCTTCGTCCAAAAAGGGAAAATCCGACCAAATTGGTCAGCAGGATGATTCTTTTAGTGTAGAAGGTGGTTTAAATGTAAGTCACAACTGCTTCTGTGTTCCCAAATTTTGCAACTGAATCTTTCTCTCATTCCTTTAAATGTTTTTTGGCATATTTTGGTCTTCAAGTTGCTAAACGTCAGAGGATATCATTTGTGCAGGACCAAACTCCAGCGTGCACGGAGGAAATTTGTGACGAATCTGAAAATGGGAAACCTAATATTCTTCTTGAGGATAGCACTTCTCATGTGATCAGAAGTTGTAAATCTATAAAAGCTGGAGAGAGAGCACTGGAAGAAGTCATTAAATTGTGGAAAGAAAATGGCTTTTCTAGGTAACTATTGCTGAGATGATCTATTAATTAAATGCCATTGATTGCTTATTGACCATATCATTTGTGCAGTCTAAT
This sequence comes from Artocarpus hirsutus, assembly GCA_946598075.1. Taxonomy (NCBI): domain Eukaryota; kingdom Viridiplantae; phylum Streptophyta; class Magnoliopsida; order Rosales; family Moraceae; genus Artocarpus; species Artocarpus hirsutus. The sequence goes on from CAMOHE010050955.1 coordinate 33,762, forward strand.
AGTTGCTGCACCAGATCTTGACACTTGGAGTTTAGTTAAAGATCTCTTGCCACTTCTGTCAAGTTCAGCACCTTTTGCAATCTATCACCAGTTCCTTCAGGTATTTGCTTCAAATTACAAACTATAGCAAATTTAATGTTGTTCGCAGATGGTGTTCCTGCTATTTATCCCTTGTGGAATAGTTGGATGATTGACTGATTGACATCACTATTATGTTCTCTGAAAACAGCCTCTTGCGACCTGCATGCACAATTTACAGGTTGCAAAAATGGCAATTGGCTTGCAAATTTCAGAACCTTGGTTACGTGAATATCAGGTGTGTGTGTGTGGGTGTGTTTTTTTTTTCCTTTTTCTTTTGGGTCTACGTTGCTATTTTAATTTTCTTTTCTCCATTTTGGTTGATTTATAGTCTTTGCGTTCCATAAAAGTGTGAGCTCAGTATGTGATTATGTCTTGCTTATTCATGAGCTATGCTGGATTCTGATTACAATAAAGTTTTTGACGGCTTGACTGGTTTGATTGGTCTAGTTTCAATATAGATTCTGATTTATGCAGGTCCTCCCTTCAAGAACTCACCCTTGTATGCAGATGAGTGCATTTGGTGGATACATTCTCAGCGGCACTAAGATATGCAACCTGTAGTTTTCATCTACGTAGCAATAATAATGCTCGGTGCGACCAGCAGTTCGTGTTCGTTAGTTTTGGCCCCTCTTTTCTCCATTTCTGTTACTTATTTACCAAACTTGCAGCTGCTGCCACATTTTTTCGATGTGGGGTTGCAATCTAATTTCGTGTAATATATGTATTTTATATTGCAAATTCATCTATCGTTCGCTGGTCCAATGTAGGTCATAACACATTTGCGTGGTTATCTTTGATCTGTGCATTGTTTTCAGATAAATGCTTTCTTTGGGCTAACTTTGTATGATGGATGTTGTCAAAGGATATGGTAAATGTTTCTCAGTGCCTACTCGTTTCATTTTTTTTCTTTTTTTAAGGCAAGGGCTTTTCAATCGTAATTTGCAAAATAATTCGAGCCTTTGGTAGGACGTTCTGCGCTCGTCGTTGTACTTCACTCGTCGTTCATGCAAAACTGAGTATTGAATTTTGACTTTGTAACGTTTTATCTTTAAATTTTGGTCACTAGTTTTTAACTTTTTAAAGTAAGCTCCATTAGAAAAGTGCCTTTAAGAAAATGCTGTTTGAGAAGAGATTATAAATTGAGCTTAAATTAATGGAGCTTTGCGCTTTTTACTTTTAAGGATGGGATAGTGCATGTTTGATGTTTTTGAATGTTAGGTTTGATTAAAATCACATTAAAATGGAAAATTATGTAAACTTGACAAGATTTGATACAAATTTACATCGACACATAAAATTGAAATCGTGCAAAGGAGATAGAAGTAAATCTAGACAAATTAATATGTCCTACATCAAACTCATAGATCAAACACAAGTTACGTGGTCGGGGATAAAACAAACAGATCATATCTATAGAAATCGTACAAAGGAGATAAAAGTAAATTTAGACAAATTAACATGTCAAGTGTATTGAAATGAATCAAGGAATTGTTATGAAATGACAATTATGACTGTCTACTAAGAGTTTAGTATCTAATGCATACACAAGCACTTAGTAAGTTTGCTGTGACAATGATGGTTGTACTGTAGCAAGGATGACTATACTATAGAAATGGTGGATGAATTTTTTCTATAAATAAGTCATTCTATGACTCATTTTAAATATAACCACGTTTATGTTATTTTTTGTGAAAATTCGTTTTCAAAAACCAACAAGAACACTATAAATTTACATAACACAGGAAAAGATTATTGTCGCGCAAATTTTCTGTCAAGCCCCACAAAACTTAAGAATCTTATTAACTGAAAGAATTGGATCCAAGACATTGTTTATAAGAGCAGCCTTTGTTTTCTTGTGAACTAATCAAGCACTTCATTAAGAAAATCAAGAAGTGAACTTGTTTTCTTCCCATGCTAAAAAATCAAATTTTTTTTTTTTTTTTTTTTTTTTTTTTTTTTTGTAGATACCATTACCCTTCAAGAAGTATTTCCGAAAGATCAAAGGATAGGCTCACATATTAAAGGGACAAAGACGGACAAAATTTTTTACTCATGCCGTTTCTTAAGAAAAGTTACACATAAAAAAACAAATATAACAAATAAACCAAGTAAAAAAATCTGCGTCCTTGTGCTTGTGTCCCTCTAGGCAAAGAATCTCAAACCAATATCCGAGCTAAAAGTTCATTCGGGCTAAAAAACAAAAACTAACTCTAGATATTGTAACTGAAACCTATTTGTATAAATTCCTTGGCGTTCTGATGATGTAAAATGTAAATTGAGGAAAGAAAAAATATGGGTTGAATAACTGAACAAGACGATGATGTACCAACTCATGCACCTTCTTTGCAAGTACCAAGTGTTCAAGAAACGGTTATGAAGGACCCTCTCCAAGTTCCTGATAGATATATTAGGAATGAAGAGGAGATGCAAAAAAAAATGGACGTGTCTCGTCTTTCATCCGAAGGTCCTATCATTGATCCATCCGTGCTCTCAAAAGGGAATAAAGATGAGCTCATGAAACTAGACTTGGAAATGGGGATTTTTCCAGGTGATGTGGTGATTAATATTTGAACCAAATTCCAAAACAATAGTAAAGCCCGTTTATAAGGACTTGTTAAACTGAACATTCTTTTGTTGCAGGTAGTGAATCATGGAGTTGCAAGAGAAGTATTTCAGGGCATGAAAGATGCTTCTATCGAGTTCTTTCTTTGAACTTCCATTGGAAGAGAAGAACAAGATTTCGATGCCACCGGATGACATACAAGGCTATGGCCATGCATATGTTGTATCTGAAGATCAGATACTGGATTGGTCAGATGCACTTATTTTGCTCGTCTACGCTTCCCGGTTTAGGAAGCTTAGTATCTGGCCAACCAAGCGTAGGGGATTCAATTATGCCAATGATAATAAAAAGTACTTTGTTCATCCCCATTTGTGATGCATCATCGCGTGTCACTAAGAGAGAATTGTCATAGGGGAAAAATAAAGTTAAAAAAAAAAGAAAAAGAGAAAGGCTAGCACTCTATCATGTACAATTTCAGTATGTTATCATATATGTATTAATTGCATCAACAATTCATCACATGGACTAGTATCACATTACTACAACCAAATAAGTCTTATGCTATCACGTGACAATACTGTTCGTTATTATTGTATAAACTATATTTTCATATTATAACTAATATCAGTAAATATCAATAAATAGCGCCTTTTGATTTTGATTTTTATTTTTATTTTTTAGGGAAGCTGTAGACGCCTATTCAACTGAACTCAAAAAGGACCTGCTGGGTTCTCTGTCTTTAATTATGGGAATGGACAAAGGCACTCTCCTTGAGCTGCATAAAGAGTTGTTGCAGGCTTTGCGTGTGAACTACTATCCGCCATGTCACATGCCAGATAAAGTGCTGGGAATAAGTCCACATTCAGACACAAGTACCATAACCATACTCATGCAAGACGATGACATCAAAGGGTTACAGATTCGACACCAAGAAGGATGGGTGCCGGTTGAGCCAGTTCCAAATGCTTTGGTCGTCAATGTCGGAGAAGTCATTGAGATACTTTCAACTTTAAAAAATGATTGACAAAGTGGCAATTTCATAGATGATTGAGCAATGTTTTGTAAGAAATTCCAATATCTGTTATTGTTCTTTCTTGTGCTAGATAGTGAGTAATGGCATGTACAAGAGCATAGAGCACAGAGCTGTGACAAACCAGAGCAAGCTGAGATTATCATATGCAACATTTTTCATTCCAAGAGATGATGTGGAAATTGAACCACTTGGGCACATGATGGACTCAAAAGGGTCCCTTCCTATGTACAAGAAAGTCAAGTACGGAGACTATGTGAGGCAGTCCATGAAGATGAAACATGATGGAAAGGCCCACGCACATACGGCAAAGACTTGAAAGTTCTATACAATATTTTCTGTTTGTCATGTATAACTCTTGTTTGCCCCTTGTTTGCCTTGTTTGTTACGTTACATAAAATAAAAAAAAAAAAAAAAAAAGAAAGCTTGAAAAAGACTTTGTTTTTGGTTTGTAATAGTAAGGAGTATCGAATTTCATTTGTTTAAATTGTTGAAACTTTATACTATAGATATTAGCGTATGAATTTAGGCTCAGACTAAAATATGCCCTTTTCAATAATAGTTATCAACAGATTTCTGATCCGAGTAATAGAATCATTAGTGACACTCAAACAATGGAGTAAAATGTTTTAGGGAAATTTCCACAAAAGTCACTTTTAAGATTTATTTTTACAAATGACACGCGTGTTTATTTACGGAATAACTTAACATATAAATATTAATAATAATGTTGTATAAAATTTTTTAAATATAACATAAATAAATACACTTTTAAAAGTGTGATAGTAATTTTCTCAATGTTTTATTCTTTATTAAACTTCAGCCACATACAACATAGTAGATAAATCCTCTTGCAAGCTAACAAATAATCGCACAAAAATATCAAAGGTTGTTCGCCCCATTAGTGGGCTACAATAATAAATTGGGCAAGGCCCAATATGCTTGTAACATTAAAAAAAAAAAAAAAATAAAAAGAAGACGAAGTAGACGAAGAAGAAGAGGTAGAGGAGAGGAAAAAAAAAGAAAAAAGAGTAAGGTATTGAACGTGTGCAAGACAATTAGAGGGAAAATGGTGTCCAATTGGGTTCAAATTCTACAAAGTGAATTCTTGCAACAAGCTCTTTACATCTACTAGTGTTGATTTTCAATTTGGTTTATCCAAATGCTGCTCTAAGATACTCATTTAGTGAGACCCAAAACTTTTCTTTATCGCTCGTTGTGAAATCCGTCTTTACAGATTACGACTTTGTTTAGTCAAGATTGATGACTTTATTGATGATTGTAAGCCTCTAGTTATATATAGAGAAATTTTGTGAGCATGTTATTTTGTTATAGTGGAAGTTTATAGCGACCATGGTCCTGTGGTTTTTCATCTCGTATTGGAGGGTTTTCTATGCTAAAATTGGTGTCTTGCATTGTGGTCGATTTTATTCTCACCTTTGTATGCTTTAGTTGATATTTTGATGTTGTTAACTTTATTGAAATTTTATTTGAGGGTCTTATTTTATCACGCAAAAACGAAAAGTTTTTCGTGGCTATATTGTTACAAGTGGTTTTCCAAACCCAATAGATATCGTTTATTTATTACATGCGCACAAAATTCATGATACAATTAAATTGTACTTAACAAGATATAGCACCAAGTGCTCTGGTTCGGAGTTTCGACGCTTACACAAGGTTCAGACGCGAAATCAAAAAGTAGAGCTTCTATAACCAGGCTATTTGCTATTGGCTTCCAAAAAAAAAAATAAAAAAAAATAAAAATAAAAAGGCTTAAGCTATTTGCTTCCATATACAGCTTTTGACTTTGCAGCATTTGCTGTAAAGTTGGCATGAATGTTCATAGGTATCCCAAAAGAACATAAAAATTAGCATTGACCCCTTAGTTTCTTTTTTTATTACTTGAAACATCCAATGACTAGCCGGTAAAAAAATTGACAAAAGCATTTCTGCAGAAGAAAAAATTTCATGGCATAAGAGATTCATTCAAGCAGCAGAAGAAGGTAAAATAAAAAGCGGGTCAGTGAAAAGTAACGAGGGGCAAAAGAAAAATAAAAGCCAGTACGCCTTAAAGAAGAATCTCTTTCACAGGTTCTATTTGAACTATTTTTGAACCTTCAGTGACCTTTCATTTTCTTTTTTTTTTTTTCAATTTTAGGCGATGGAACCTCTATAAACGAGAGCATAATATATGACTAGAACAATAACATAGATGTCATCAGTCGTTAACAATTGTAGAAGTTTTCATGATTCATTTGAATAAAAGATTAATAAGATCAGTTTCTCCCTGTAGTTTTAAAATTTTAAAATTCTCTTTCTTCACTTCAAAGGAAAAACAAATGTCTTTTAGTTTTATTACTCTGTCTCTCTATTCCTTAGTTTTCATAACACGTTATCAACACAAACGCTCTAGTTCCAACTAACTCTCCACCTCTAGTAAGTAAAGGCAAGGGTATGCGATTTCAATAACTTATGCTTGTTTAATATAGATGGTCAAACCTCCTATCTATTGATTGTTTGTTGTTAACCTACATATAGACCCATTGAAAGTTTTACCTAGTACTTTAGCATGTCCATATTCTTACTACATATTTATGTATATTGCCAATCTTTATACATTATTGTTAGTATATACGGTGTTGTATTTTTCTTAAAATATCTATTAAGGACATAACCATCTTTATACTCTTCCTGCAGTAGTAAACAGCTAAATAACATTCATAAACAGCTAGTTTTTGCTATATAAATTAGTAAATTCTAAACTCCTATATATCACCTCTCAATTTCTCTCATCCTCCTCAATATCTTATCTCCTCCCTAGAAATTGTCTATAGTTAAAATACTTCACAAAATATTTAATAAAGTTGTAAATTTCTTATTACTTTTGTCATTATTCAAAACATTTTTATTCTTATTTTTGATTTGTCTTTAGATAAATTTCAACTTTTTAGTGTAGCAATAATGTTTGTGGTACTTCCTCTTTTAAAAATTGCTATCTACTTTAAAAACATGCAATGATTATATTATTTATATTTTAAATAAATGAAGTTATAATTCTAATTATTATTGCATTTTATTATAGTTATCATCATGTCAAACCTTACAAAACTTGGATCTATTGCATTCGATATCACGAGAAAGTATTATATACCTTGGACTCTTGATGTACAAATTCATCTTTAGTCAATAGGTCTCTCAAGAACAATAAAGAGACAATACTACATCATTGCAAGATAATGCAAAGGTGATGATTTTTCTTTGTAGACATATTGACGAGGGTTTAAAATATGAATACCTCACGATGAAAGATACAAACGCTTTGTGGAAGAACCTTAAGAAAGATTTGATCACCAAAAGGAAGTTATGCTTCCCACCAACTGTGATGAATAGAATGCCCTGTGTTTCCAATATTTTAAGAAAGTTAACGATTATAATTCTGTCATATTCGGAATAGTTTCACAGCTGAAATTGTGTGGAGGGAAAATTACAAACGAGGAAATGTTGGAAAAGACTTAAAAATTATAGATGAGGAAATGTTGGAAAAGACTTGCTCCATGTTTCATCCATCTCATATAACCTTACAGCAATAGTATAAGTTGTCAAGTTTTAAGAAATATTATGAATTTATTTCATCTCTTCTAGTAGTGGAAAAGAATAATGAACTTTTAATTAAAAATCATGAATCTTGTACCACAGGTTCAGCAGCACTCTAGGTTTTTCCCTTAGTTATGGTTTTTATCTCATTAGGTTTTCCTATAAAAGGTTTTAATAAGGTATCATAAATGGTAGACACCTAAGGAGAAGTGTTATAAAATGATGTACAATTATGTTTGTCCACCGAGAGTTTAGTATCCAATGTATACACAAGCAATAAATTAGTCAGTTTACTGTAACAATGTGGCTATATTGCAGCAATGATGATCATATTATAGAAATAGTGGCTGTACTGCAGCAATGATGACCGTATTATAAAAATTGTAGCTGAATTTTTCCTATAAATAAGTTATTGTATGATTCATTTCAATACACTTGAATAAAATATTAATAAAGTTTCTATCTATAGTTTCTCACTTTAAAAATTCTCTTTTGGTTTTATTACTTTGCCTTTATATTTCTTAGTTTCATTACAGGAATGACTTATTTATAGGAAAAATTCAGCGACCAATTCTATAGTAAACAACTACCATTTCAAGACTTGTAGCATTTGCTTCTAGAAATGCTGCTGTGCCTATGGCATGGGACTGATAATTTTTAATCTAAAGTTCATTATTCTCTTTTGCCACTAGAAGAGATAAAATAAGTTCAAAATATTTCTTAAAACCTCGCAACCTATATCATTGCCATAAGGTTGTGAGGGATGCATAAAGTAACTTTTTCCAACGTTTCTTCATTTGTAATTTTCTCCCCACAAAATGTCAGTCATGAAACTATTGTCAACATGGCAAAATTGTAGTAACTAACTTTCTTAAAATTTTGGAAACACAAATCGTTCCATTCATCATGAGTGGTGGGAAGTCTAACTTTCTTTTGGTAAACAAATATTTTCTTAAGATCATTTCGTAGGGCACTTGGATCTGTTATCGTAAGGTATTCACATTTTAAACCTTCATCAAGATGTTTGTGAAGAAAAATCATCGCCTTTGCCTTATCTTGCGATGGTGTGATATTGTCTTTTTTAATTGTTCTTGGAAGACCCATTGACTTAAGATGCATTTTGACATCAAGGGTTCAATGATATAATTAGTTCTCGTGATATCTAATGCAATGGACTTAGGATTTGTAAGATTTGACATGATGATAACTATAATTAGAGTTATAACTTCATTTATTTTGAATATAAATAATATAATTATTACATGTTATTATTAAAGTAAATAGCAGTCATTAAAAGAGGAAGAAAACTACAAACATTATTACTATACTGAAAAGTTGAAATTTGTCTAAAGACAAATAAAAAATAAGAAGAAAAATAATTTAGGTAATGACAAGAGTAATAAGTAATAAGAAAATATTATATCAAAGTCGGTTTGAACCAAATTTGTAATTCATTCCTAAACAATCTTGTACTTTTTTTTTTTTTGGAAGGGGTACCCGAGTTTGATTATCAGTTTTTTTTTTCTTTGCATTCAATTTTTTTCGTTAACTTATTTGCTTACATTGAGACTAAAAAGAAGAAAAGAAAAAGTGGCCTTAGATTGCATTTTTTCCCGAAACAATTACAGAAAGGTGACGAACTATGTGTTTGGATGCATCATTTTGAACCAATTAGTTTAATACACTATAATATATAATGGTGAACCCAAAATTTGAATTTAATGGGGCACCAAAAAAGACTATTTAACAAACATGGACAAGAATTTATAAGCTAAAAAATAACAGACAAATGTCCTAAAAATAGAAAAAAATTAGGTTACACTTTTAAAATTATATCATCAATACAAAAAAAAAAAAACCAAATATAACATTTAAACTAATTGTTTGAAAAAAAAAAGTTCATAAGTTTTGAAGATATGTAAATTGTGGCTAAATCTTGAGGAGCAACAAAAATTTTCATAAAATTGAGGGAGACTTGGGGGGAAATGACAAAAAGAGAGTTTGTTGTGCATGAGGAAACAATAAAAGAAATAAATAAAGAAAGAAAAAGTAAAGAACAACAAAGGAGAGGAGATTAATTGAGTCAAAGGGGTCGGCTTAACATAAAAAAACAAACACAAAAAACAAAACAAACAAATAAAAACAAAAACAAAAAACCAAGTCTTAAAAAACTGTAGTAAGTGCACGATTTCACTAGGGCACAAACCAGAAAACCAATTAAGGTATAACATTTTTCAGCCATAAAATGAACACAGAAGGTATTTTGTTCTTTCTTTAGTACTGGGGCCTACTGCCTCTAACGTGGATCAAAGCACATTTTTGTTTGATACTGTAGCGAGCTTTCTAAACAACTAAAAATTTTAGTTGGAACTGTTTCAGCCAAACAAAGGGAAACAGATCTCTGACAGAATTCTTCCCACAAAACTACGATGGACATACTTAAATAGCTACTAGATATTATAAACGGGTAACAGAATTTTAAGGAAACTATCAAAACAAGAAAAAAAAGAATATATACATCAACAAAAACTAAACTAATTTCTTTAAAAAAATACTAGCTAAGACTCAAAAGTAAATAAACTGGTAACGCCTTGTATTTCTTGATCTTGTCTTCAATTTGGATAGACCGAAGCCAAACTGGGCACAAAATCATGAGTAGATTGATCTTCAGAAAACCAAATGAAATCTAACCGACCTATTCTGGTACGTGGAATACTCCTCTCGCTACCATGTTCTTTCCTAACCTCACACCCATCATCCCTGAAGAAGGATATCATACAATGTGACCCAACATGAACCATCGTTGGAAAATTCATACATTAGATATTCATTCCTCCAAACTCCCTGGAAGGCATTGAAATCAAAATTGGGCCCCACCCGGAGCATTCTAGTCCACTTGCACACTGATGATCTCCACGTCGTTGACCTGGACATATCGGTCGAATCATAATAGCTCAACCGCCAAAAATTATGGTATCCCTGCTCTGATTTTGAGAGCAAAGTCAATGATCCCTTCCACTGTGTGAGATAATCACAGTAAAAGTGCATATTATCACTGCAAAATTGCATTTCATTACCATTTAAATCGATGATCATAAATTCCTCGTCCCTCGAACTGAATGACAAAACACGATTACATAAATTACTCACATGCTTCCAGTAAAAAACTCCATTCACTGCCACTGCCGCTGCCATGCGCGTCCTAATATCACAAGTGCACTTAATGGGGCATGATCTCATTTGTCTCCAAGAACCACTACTTTCCGAATACAAGTAAGCATTATAATTAAACCTCTGGTTGATAATGAGTTCGACAATAACAAATACCTTCAACTCATCATCATCGTCGGATCCAAAAGCCCAAGCGAAAGGTCTAAAAGACTTAATTTTGGAATCAATTCAGTTTTGTGGCAGTTAAAGGAGATTCATCAATCCTTTTGTTGCTAGGCTCCAACGATTTTAAATTTTCGTCGTGGCCATGGATGTGGAGGCAGACCAAGCCATGGGAAATTCCAATGATTTCAATTGACCCGTTGGAGAACGTTGGGACAGCTCTCTTTGCGACCCCTTTTTTGCGCAATATATCGCGCACGACAACCTTATTTGATTCTTCAATGGCAAGGAAAAACATTTTGTGCACGGTTTTCCTTGATCGGTATCTATTGATTTTAGCAGTGAATATTTTGGCGGCGTCAGGGTCATGATGAAGACGAAGGTGTGTGGCTATGAAATAAGAGTCGACGGTGATCAGGCAATCTTGGAGGGATTTCTCCCATCACCAGATCCTCAGGTAATTCTCCTGATTGGCTTCCCATTATTCTTCAAGGAAGTGGGGATGATGTAACAAAAACGTAGAAAATTAATCAAAATTCTCTGGAATAGAACAAAACATTGCAAACGGAGGACAAACAACAGCAACAAGAGTGACTGACGGTTTACAATCAAGAATAGCATCAGACAAAATCTCCCAAATTAATAATTAGCAAAACAAAACAGAAATAAGAAACACTTGTATCCCACCAGACCAAGAATAACAAAATATTCAAAGATTGAAAGAGCAAAAAGTAGAAGCAGAAAATTTCCTGTAAACAAGAATCTCCGATGAGCAAACGCTTAAATTGATAGTGCATATAAGAGAACACAGAAAGGGAATAGAATATTTCCAAGAAGAAAGAATTTAGCTTCAATTGAGCATCACTGATAATTTCCCAGCAACATTCTTTCCTAAAATTATTGTCCCATATTCTACTTTTCTACTTGTAAATTCAACATAACTAAAGTTCGTTAGAAAATAAAACACATTATTGATTCTCGTAATCATAGTTTTAATATACATGAATAGGCGTATTACTTCAACGAACACTACAAAACAATGGAATATATAATACACATTGAAACTGAACCAAAATCCGACAGATATGTACACAACGAGCAAGCTCCAACATAAAAAAAAAAAAAAAAAATGTAAAATTTCAGAAACTCACAGTAAGACTAGAAATGAAGAAGTCAATACGCAACAGTTCTCTAAATTCAGTTTATTGACAAATTTAACAAGTAAGACATCTGTAAAACACAAAATCAAAAACACCATAAAGGGCAAGAAGTCCTAAAAATAAGAGAGATATTGTGGAAAAAGAGAGATTGTACCTGATTGTGAGGAGTTGGGGGGGTGTGGGTGACGAGGCTCGAGGGTTGAAGGCGGGGGTTGAGAGAATGAGAGAGAAAAAATGAAAGGGAGAGTATGGCGATGACGGCAGGGGGGAGACGGCGACTCATGGGTGGGAGACGGCGGTGACGACAGCCGGGAGGCCGCGAGCACGGCGAGCGTACAGTGAGACAGAATAAATATGGATAGATTTTTTCTTTTTTTTAAGGTAAGATGGTTAAGATTTAAGAACCGGCCAATTTTTTTATTTTTTGCACGGTGGGACTTTCTCACATAGGATTCTACCTATGAGGCTCTGTTATTGTTACGTATGGCTATTGTTATAGTGTGGTGACTTGAATTCAGTTTAGTTTGACCTAAAAAGCTTATGGTGTGACAAATTACGGTGAAAAATAAAAATGAGATTTTTCATGAGATCTGTGGTGGTAGCGGAGAAATCGGCCCGATCCCGTAGCCTACCACTGATCTTGTCGGAGGTGCGGGGGCGGGGCCCCTGTACGGACTGTCATTGTTGGGCCAGTCAGTTTATATTTTTAGCCCATAGGATTTTACTTATACCTATTTATATGATGTATTGCGTTAGGGCTTGTTTTTTATCGATTTTCGAGCTTCCCTAGTGTCTTCATTGTAATCTTCACGAGTTTAATAATTTTTTTCTCTTCTGCCCGTAGTTTTTTTCCGTTTTGGGTTTCCATATAAATTCTATGTGTTTTTGTTTTTTGTTTTTATCGCATTGATTTTGTAATAGTTATTATTTTTTTTCCCTGAATATAGATACTGTTATTATAAAATAATAGCGTAGATATAATAACAGATTCTATGAGGAGGAGTTTTCTCTAACCAAATAAACTTATCATTAACATTAAAAGCACAAGCGGCTAAAAAATGAGTAACTATGTTAGCTTTTTTAAATACATGGTTTATCTTAGCTCTTAAAAAAGAATAAAATAAGTTAGATACATCTGATAATAATACACCAAACTTGTTACAAAATAAATGTTTTTTCAAAACTTTGATGATTGCAAATGCATCGCACTCTACTCAATGGAGGTTTAAACCAATATCTTTAGCTCATGCAAGGCTGATGGAGAGGATTTTAGCCTCAGCTACGTGGACAGAAAAAACGCCATAAAGTTTCTTTTCCAAAGCGGCCATGACAAAACCTTCAGAATCTCGAATAATAGCTCCAACACCCACCATCCTTTTGTGGTTGGAAATGGACGCGTCAACATTTAGCTTTTAACAGTGAGATGATGGGGGAGTCCATTTAACAGTTTCCTGGGAAGGAGAGTTAACCGAGCGTGTAACTATCTTTCTATGCTGAGCTGCAAGATAATCAGAGGAGTAATGGATAGTCCAGTTCGCAAGATAACTTGGAGACCTTGAAGAATGACCATGAATTCTTCTATTACGTTCTCCCCATATTGACCAACAAAAACATAAGAAGAGCTGTAATTCTTTTTTAGAAAAAGGATCAAAGCAAATGGACAATGTCTACGAAATTGAGATGGGAAAGAGATTTGAAAGGCAAAACAAAGGGAGAAGCCTTCCACATTTCCTTTGCAAATCTGCAATGAATAAGTGCATAACCTGTAAATGCCAAACTGCTAAAACACAAAGAACAAGTGGCAGAGGGGATGACTTTCCTTTGGAAAAGGCCAACAGCAGTAGGTAAAGCTTCTTGATAGGCTATCCATGCAAAGGATTTGACTTTATTAGGGATAGAAAGAGACCAGAAGGATTTCCACCATTTTTGCATTGTTGATGGTTCCGAGGAAAAGGCATTGTCATCCTGAGCTGAAGTTATATGGTAAGCAGATTTTAACTTGATAAACACCATGCTTAGTATGATGTCATATTAGTCGAAAGAATAAGGTCAGCAACTTTCAGATCAGATTGGTTTGAAATTGGATGATCCTAAAAAGGAGATTAAAAAAATTAGTTGAAAATAACGTGTGAGAAACAAGGAAGAGAATTAGTATAGAATATAGATACTAAGGAACGATCCAAGATAAAGAAGCATAATGGAATATATGTAGATGAACAGAGATTTATGGATTTGAATAGTTGAGTGCGTGTGTTTGTGTCGTTTGACTATAAAAAAAGAGTGTGTGGTTGTGTAACTAAAAATTATTGCAAAAGCAAATAACCAGACTTTGTTTACTCCTAAATTTCAAACGTAACTCTAAAAGCAAAAAGGAAAAGAGAAGACAACCAGATTCTAATTAAAGATTTGAATCAAAATTCAATGATAATTCTTAGCTAAAAAACAGGGTTCTTAAAAGATTAATCCATGATTAATATAATTCAAAATCAGTCACTTCAGAAATTATATGCATTCGGAAATTCTTTAATGTTGCAAATGGTAAGTGTGCACATGTTTTGACAAGAACAATAAAAGAGAAAATACCAAGAAAAATTATGAAATGAGGATCTTATTATATCGATATTTGACTAATCCATCTCTACTCTTTAGTATACAAAACCAATTTTTAAGTTTGTCAATTATATTGGCCCCGTTTGCTTTTGTTTTTAAAATTTTTAGAAATATTTTCTTACGTTTTTTGAAGTAAAATTTTAAAACACTCTCAGCATAATTTTTTAAAAAATTCTATTTTTCAAAACAAAAACATTTTCACCTATTTTAAAAATAATACCAAATGGTCTTATTGTGTCGAATATAGATATAACAAGAGAACTAAATATAAGCTTCAAAAGAAAGCTACCGAATTATGCTTAAAAGCTAGCTAATGCTAACATACAAGAGCATGGCCAAACGATTAGTTAATACAATATATATGTTATTTAAATAAAAGAAACTAAGACTATATAAAAGTATGTAAAGTCGTGCGTGAAAAAACAATAATCAAACTTAGACTTAATTTAACAAATAGTAGTTAGTAAGTAACAAACTTAGAAGTAGATGGAGCATATCAATATGAATCAAAAACCAGAAGTGAATTAAAATTGGAGTAATTGACGTAATATTAGATAATAAGCTAGAGAAATTGAATCTGGAATCCAAGGTCCTAAGAAATAGTTTATTTGGCGTCCATCGCCTATTCTTCATCGGATTCCTATTGAAAGCAAGTCTCCACCCCATTTAATACTTCTCCAAAATTGTTGGGCGAGGAAAATATCTGGTTGTAAACACATTTGCCAAGAGAGAATGTGGATTAATTAAAATGCTTTATGCTTGTTTTGCTAACAATGCCTGGTTAAAGTCCATTAAAAGATCGGAATCCAAGTCCTCCGTTGCACTTAGCTTCACGTACAAGTTTCCAGCCTTTTCCAGTAAGTCCTCCATTGTATTTACATTGCGTCTTTTTTAGGCTAATATATATACACACACGTTGTGTTTTAAACTTTGTATTTTTGGATTATCAATTTGAGTTCAATCTATACCCTTTTTAGATCGACTGCCATTGTAGCCTTTTACATATACAAAAAGAGTTTCTTTGATAAATATTTCTCCCAAAAAAAAAAAAAATCGTCTTCAAGTAACCTAGAATAAGCCCCAAATCAAACACCATTCTTTTTGCTGAATAAAGTCATACGCAATTTAAAGCCCCAAAATTCAACATCAACAGTGTTTTACAGTATGCCATGCGTCAAAAGGTCACGTGATGGCTTTCGTGTATTTTTTTTAGGATATTGATGTTTGTTGACGAAGAGGCATAAATTACATTTGATTAAAGAATTTGGAGGTGTTCTGCTAAAATTAAAAGAATAAGAACAAAGTTATCACTTGATTAAGGAATTAGTTTAGAGAATTACTTTTATTTATATATTTCTCAAGCGGAGATATTTTTGTTCAACTGCGAAAAACTAAAAAAGAAATGTTTAAGTAAGTGTGGAATTTTCATAAATACTGTATTCTAATATCTACTTTTTATAAATGTTATTATTTATGATATAACTTAGCATAAAATATAAATGATAATATGACACAATTTTTTCTAAGTGTTGCATAAATAAAAACACAACTTTTTAAAATGTAACATAATATGCAATTTTCTCAAAGTAAAAAACCATATGTCAGATGGCACGGAAGAGGCATAGCCCGACCTGATTACGAACTACAAAATAAAAAACATGCCTTAATACCTTTCTTTCTTTTTTTTTTTTCATGGTTCTTTGGTTCTTTTTTGAAATCCCATCACTTAAATTGATAGACAAAGCAAGAAAAATGAGAGCAAAACTCTATTGTAACATCTTCCCAAAAAAAAAAAAAAAACTCCATTGTAACGAAGAAACATTAAATATCTTTGATATTTAAAAGAAAAAATTACATGGTATAATTAAATACAATTTTTAGAATATTCTAAACATAACCATAATGTTATAATGAGACCACATTTTTTAGAATATAATAATATCACATTTTTTGTACTATGATGTAATTTGCATAGTAATTATTTAATAATATCATTTCATAACATAGTAATTAATTCTACAAACATAATTATGTTAATTTATCGCATTAACCCAGTATTAAAGAATATTAATCCGACCCGACCCGATTATAAAATTGCAGATCCTAGAAGGCGGGCGATTCCATGTGTTAGCGTTTGAGACCTTTCTTCGCCGCTTTGCAAATTAATACCTACAAAAACAAACTCCTCTCTCTCTCTCTCTCTCTCTCTCTCTACACACGCAAACCCACCTTTCCCTCCAACACTCAAAAAAAACCCCTCTCTCTCTCTCTCTCTCTTCTCCGCCCCTATGATGGATCCAAGTCCCCCTGCTCATGGCTTCCGGTTTCAGCTTCTGCATTCTCACTCTCACTCTCACCACCATTCCTCTTCTTCTCCCTCTTCTCCTTCCAATCCACACCTCTTCCCTTCTCCATCTTCCCTTTCTTTTCTCCGACCTCACTATGTCGCTCCTCCATCCAACGACCGCCTCTGTGATTTCTCCAAGGACTCTCAGGTACACACTTGTTCCGCTTTTTCTAGGCTTCTCGTCCCTCATGCTTCGCGTCGATCATCGATTTCTTCTTCTTGTTCATCGATTCGGCTTTTTGTTGTTCTGTCGTTTTCGCTGTTTTTTTTCGTCTGTTTTAGGTTTTTGAATTTTTGAATATCTTTTTTTCGGATTCTTAGTCTGCACTCTATACATACATATATATATATATATATGTATTTTTTGTTTAGTTTGAATTTTTGAAGGATTTAGTAGCTTTGTTTTTCGTTGATGGTTGATTTGATGAATGGTGATGCTTTCTCTGTTTCTTGACTATTTAGTACTTTTGAGCATCTGTTACTGAAACTTCATTGGATACGAAGTTGATTTTTCTTTTCGAAGCATATCGTGTGTTTTCTTGCTTAATTAAATTCTTAAATTCGTGAACCAGGAATCGATCCGATTCGAAGTAGTCCAATTTGGCGTTGTTTGGCCAAGTAGTAAACATTGCAAGTGATGCGTTAATGAAGCCGGCGATGTTTAATTTCATCTTTCGGGTTTATATATAGAAGTCTTAAATTATCAAATGTAGATCTATAAGTTTGCGTTACAATCTTTTTTTTTTTCTCTCCAACCATATGATTTTGTCAGTACTATGTTTCTTTTCCAAATATCAGTTTGATGTTATCACGTTAATGCTGTTCGGTACTCAATATTGTTAATACTGCTTTAACACGCAAATTTATTTTTTTTTCGAACTTGAAGAGTTTGCGGATTTTTTTTTTTTATCATATAAGCTTATCTTTGCAAATAGAAGGTATTTTTTTGGGCATCACACCTACTTTTCCTGAGAATGGTATTCTTTGTAGTTGGCGCAATTGAATGAAAAGTACGAGGCTCAGATCAGGGGCCCAGCCGTAGCAGGACAGAGCAAAGTTAACGACCCTGCTGCTGAAGCAAAGCCCTCTGGACTTGAAACGTATAACATTGAGTCAAAAGTTCCAAAACACACCAAATTTGGATCTCAGAGAGTGAAAGTTGAGTGTCTTAATGAATTGAGACCAGCTAGTGCTTGCCGTTATGATAGTTCTTTAGGTAAGAGCAGATTATAAAGGTTCGAACTGACATCTTGTTTGTCTGTCTTTATCTCAGTATAGATTGATAGTGAAGTACTTTCTTGTATACACGTTCTTTTGGTAGATTTTGTTATCAAGATAAGAGGTGTAACGTTTCATTTGCAGGCTTGTTAACCAAGAAATTTGTCAGTTTAATTTTACAAGCCGAGGATAGAACACTTGATTTGAACCATTCTGCAAATGTCTTAGAGGTAATATAGGATACTTCTGCAGTTTCCTACATTAATAGATGAGGGTCCAAATAGCACTTTCCAGAGTGTTTGATTGCTTGCTCATTTTATGTATTCACTTGTTTTTATAATCTATGTTTTGTTGTGGTACCAGGTTCAAAAGAGAAGAATATATGATATCACAAATGTTCTTGAAGGAGTAGGATTGATAGAGAAAACTTCGAAGAACCATATTCGCTGGAAGTAATTCAAATGTTTTCTCTTCATGCTTTATCTGCAATTTTTTTTTTTAAAGTTTACATGACCCTTAAATTTTACCAGCAGGGGATACCATCGGTGGGGGCCCAGTGAACTGGATGATCAGATTGCTAGAGTAAAGGTACATGTAGCATGTTAATTGTTTGATCTATGTCATATATCATCAACGCCATTACTTTATCTCTGGATTTTAGACATGGTATAAGGAAACCATTTTTTATTCAAAGTCTTTATTTTTCACTATATCGTAGACCAGATGGTGGATGTTGAGTCACGCAATGTAAATGCCTCAAATAATTGATTTATTTATCATTCATTCTAGAAAGATTTTGGTCGTAGATTATGTATTTTTGTTCATGTGGAGCTAAGAAAGAAATCTGACATGAACTAGATTTTAGAGAAGTTATGTTAGCAGGCTTTTTGTAGAAAAATATATATATACATTCACTGTTGCAGTGCATAAAACAAAGTTGCACAAATTTCCGCCTGAAATTTTAATTTTACGAGACTGGTTAGGACTGGTTTCTTTTTGTAATAATATCCCTGGTGAAGGTGAAATTTATGTTTCTGTGCTTTTGGAAGAAACATGGTACAGTAATTTGAACTTATGCAGTCTAGTTTTGTTTCAGGCTGAAGTTGAAAGTTTATATGCAGAAGAATGCAGGCTTGATGAGGCTATAAGGTTGGTTAGTAGGATTTGCAAGAGTCGTTTTCTCGTATTTAATTCTCATTGTGTTTTGAGCTGTCATCATGTTCTATTTCAGGCAAAAGCAAGATCTTCTGAGGGCCATGGGGGGAGATGAAAACTGTAAAAAGTACATTCAAAAATCCTGATGTATATATTTTTTAATACTTCTGGGAAACATTTTCTGTGTTTTCTTCATATTGCCTATTTTGACTTTAGGTACCTATTTCTAACGGAGGATGATATTTTGTCTCTTCCATGCTTTCAGGTCATTGTCCGGTGAACCTTGAATGTTTTCTTAACAATTTATTTGTTCCAACCTTGCTTATCATTTTTTTTATCTTTTGCTAAGAGCTTATCAATTTTGTCAAATGATCTGCTTAATCCTTTTCTTTGGTTGTGATTGTTATTGCAAACAGAATCAAACACTCATTGCAATAAAGGCTCCTAAAGCAAGTTATATCGAAGTTCCTGATCCCGATGCAGTAGGTTGCGCTGACAAATGTGCTTACACTTATGCGTGTTAGTGTAATAGCACCTAATTGGTTGGTTTTTTTTATAATGAGCAGGATATCAGTTTTCATCAAAGGCAATATAAAATAATTGTTAGAAGCTCCAGGGGACCGATCGATTTGTACTTGTTGAGGTATCTTCTTTCTTAGATTAAATCATATGCCCATTCCATCAATCCCTTCAAGGACGCAAATGGAAGATCTAGCATTCTGATGCGTGTGAAATATGATCATAAATATGTTTGAAATTCTGATAGTCCCTGGATTTTTAGGACTTTTACTCTGGCCTTTTCTTTTTTCATACCTGCATGCATATACTTCTATAATGGGTATGTTATTGATGCTTGTAGCAAATATCAAGGCTCACACGAGGAAGTAACAACAACGCAAACTAGCACGGAGAGTTCATCTACATGGGACGGCCAAGGGCTCTCTTTAGATCATCCGGGTAATCAACAGACAACCTCTGTTAGCCTCGGTTCACTGGGCTCAAAAGCATCAGGGATTCAGAAGATAATTTCGGAAAATTTTGATGTAAGTACCTTTTTTTAAGGGCTTGACGTGCAATTACTTTCACTTTTAAGTGTTTTTCTCTTTGGAAAGCTAATCAGTTTCACTAAGGTTGGTTTGCAGGCGAGTGCTGATTATTGGTTCAGGTCAGATCCTGAAGTCAGCATTACGAATCTGTGGGGTAAGTGACATATAATTTATTTCAGTTAATTCCTAGTATGATTAGTCTCTTCTCCTAGAATTTCAATGGCAATTCCTGTATGTAATGTGCCATTTCTGTTTCTTGATGGCTTGCAGCAAATGTGGAGTGCACGACGCAATCAGACGATCAGTTTCAAGACAATTCTGTCTAAAATAGTGCGAGACTGGATCGGTGACAAGTGAACACAGTGCATAATTTGAACAAAAAGGTAGCTGAAGGTTACGGGTAACATGGAGGGGAGCTTCTAATTTTTTCGTCACATATTGATATGTCAATTGTACAGTCAATTGATTTTTCTTCTTTTAATTTTGTCAATAGTGACTATACATACAGAACTTAGAAATTTACGTTGGTGCCCTCCTAGGAATAATCTTTCACTCGTTTGGCCTTTTTTTAATTGAGTGAAACAGCGTAAGGCTTATGTTAATGCCCAAGTCTGTGATACTGGTATCTTTAATTATTTACGCCAGAGGCATTATTTGCAAATTGCATGATTAGAACTGTCATGTGGCATCTGCAACTCCGTGATTTAGACTCGTTTATTTAATCGCAAATTGTGAATTTGCTTCGTCGACATGTCGCTAGACGCCAAGTCAGTGGAGTTCCCACGATACTTCACTTTTATTAGGTTGTAATACACTTGATTTCAGAAGCTTAGAATTAATTAAACTAGATAGTCTACGGATTTATGTCGGTGTAACAATATGATCCTTCTACGTTTACACGGTTGTTGGCACTATTACCCTGCGTTTGTCACATATTTATAATTTGCCTCCTTAAACTTTTAATTTTGACTAGTTATTTTTTGATTTTACATATCTATAACAAATCACCTGTTGTTAATAGTGAGTTTAGTTTTTTGACCAAAATTGACATGTAATTTATATATAAATAGTTGTTATTGTTATATATGATTATTTTTATCTATTTAGACCTTAATTTATTGTCACTAATGTCTTCAATTAAGTTTTAATTAAAATAGAAAATTTTTAATTAACTTTAGTCTAAATATAAATTTGAGTTAACATTTGTATTAAAAAAACCTTTTATGCTTTTATGAAAATTACATATCAATTTTAGTCAAAAACTTAAAAATCACTATCAGTGGAGTTATTTACTATAAAATTTACAAGTTTAGATGACAATTTATCAAAATTAAAGCTTAAAGAGATAAATTACAATTGTGTGACAGTGCCAAATACCCAAACGTTGATGTTGATTTCGGTCTTGAAGTAACTTCTCTGACCCTTTTTTTTTTTTTTTTTTTTCTTTTTGGAGAAGTCAGATTAACGCCAATGGTATTTGATGTTGATACGGTCTTGTAGTTACTTCTCTGACCTTTTTTTTTTCTTGGGAGAAGTCAGATTAACGCATATGGTTTTTGGTCTTCTAATAATTTCTACGTCTTCTCATTTGAAAGAACAAAAAAGGGCAATGAAGGTTTCCCTTGTTCGTGTTTGGCAATATAAGGCAATAAATTTGTCTTTTTTCCACGAACGTTTGCTTTCAAACACAAATCCAATTAAGCGGTGTTTATTGACATCTTTTATTCTACTTTTACTATTTCTTAAACCATTTGTTGGTTAGATTTAAATTTTACTTATTATTTGTTACACCTCTTTTAAAATTTCAAACAAGCCCCTACATTTTAGTTTTGCTTCTCTTTTTCTCCCAACTCAACCAATTTACTTCTCTCATTAAGAATCAAAAACGAACTTCTTTATCATTTTTTTAGGATAAAAGGAATTTCTTTTATCATTTTTTTATGAACCGTTTATCTTTTTTTTTTTTTTTTTTTTCCTTTTCACAATTGCCTTACTGTTTATTTTGGTATTGTAATGTCTCTGCCTTTTTTTTTTTCTCTAGAAATACTAATTTATATGCTTTTATTTTTTTTTTAGATGTTGTTCACTTAATGGCTTAAGCAACCAAATATAGATTAATCTGTATCTTTTTTCTTTACGAAAATTTTAAAAAGGATAGTATAATAATAATTGCAAAGTGTTCAATCAATTCAATCAACAATATATGTTCCTTCAGAAAAAAATAAAGAAAATATGAATAAAAAGAACAATATTAACACGAAAATTCATGTTGAAATCCATCATAAAAAAGCAAGGCATAATAAATTTTTAAAGATAAATATTTTTTTAAGGTAGGTTGTGTAATGTTTATATTTTTAATTAGTGTGTACAAAGTATTTTTTAAATACTTTTATCCTTGAAAGTAATCTCATTAATGGGTATTAAGTAATAAAAAATTATTAAAAAGCGGTGTGTGAAAAGTAAAGGGTGTCAATAGGCATACCCATCTGATTGTTGTTTTGAAAATCTTGTTGGGAGAATACCAAAATTACGAACTGGGAAACAAATTTCTCAAACCTTTTACAGACAGAATTCGCTGGGAAAACAAGCATTTCCAACAGCTCAAAACTCCAAAGGCAAAACTAGAAATTCAATTTTGTACAACGAATTACGGTCCCATTTTGCACGTTACTACAGGTTTCCGTTAAACATAACATCAAAAATACGGATCTTAAATTATTCCACCAGGCCTAAATTTTAAGCCACGAACGAATAATCTAAAATTTGTTTCAACCTACTCTAACACTCGATTATGAAAGCTGACCGGTAAGCGCCTGATGGAATCTTGACATTGACCCTGAATCACCCTTTCAAAATTCCAGTTTTATCCTGATCAACATACGTTTAAGAATGATATAATCAGCCCTACCAAGACCAACGATGCTCAAAAAATAAAGCAACAAATACAATCAAAGCTAGATGACAACAAATTTACAACAACGTCTACACCAACAATTCCATACCCATTATGAACCACCAACCATCAAATGGAAGCTTTTGCAAATTAAAATACGGGGAACACAACCGCTTTCAACGAGGTGCAGTAGATCGAGTTTTTCGCAACCTACCGCGCGTGACACGTATGGCATCTTCCATGGGTGTCTCTTTTGGAGGAGGGTCACCATTTTCAGTTTCTGAAGAAGAAGCCCCTGCCTCAATCTGCGTTGGTTCCAGCTCAGCTGGCGCTGATTGTGCTGGTTCGATGGACTTTTCAGGTGCAGCTGTAGTTTTTTGAGCATTTGAAGCTGCCGTTTTGCTTTTAGTGTTTGGATCTGCCACTTTATTTTTACCATTTGGAGGAGCCGCTTGGTTTTTAGTATTGGGTGGAGCCGTTTGGTTTTTAGTATCGGAAGCTGCTACGTGGTTTTGAGTGCTTGAACTTGCTGCTTGGGTGGCAGCTTTAGGTGCTTCCTGAGAAGCCAGCTCTTCCGCTATCTCCTTTTGGCACTGACTCGAAGATGTGCTAGATGTGGGAGATGGTGGTTCTTCAGGCTCCAGTGGTGCTGTAGCAGGTTGGCGATTTGAAGCAGAGTTTTGGCGAGCAGGAGGTTGCCAAGCCCTACCGCCTTGCTGTTGTGGCTGTGAAAATGAGACAAGTGAGTAGCAGGATAAGATAGAACAGTCAGTAATTCCTTTCAAATGGCAAATACAGTCTCTGCAAGAAACAATCGAGGATTTCCAACCAACTTCGTCAACACTTAAGTGATGGATACAATTAACTCAATTATTTATTGTATATAACATGAGGTTTAGATTTTCGTTGACAAAATGATCAAAAGTTCAAGACAAAAACAATAGATCATAATTGACTAGAAGGCAGATGGATATACAAACTACTCGGTAACAAATAATGAATGTTAGGAACAGTAAATTTTGTCGCACTTCTAAAAATATCCCTAGCATGAAGATATGAAACCAAAATTTCAAACAGCGGTAACTTAATGATCATTCTATTTAATGCTGAAACAAGAGTCAAAGTATAAGGGGGAAAACCAAAAAAACAAAAACACTGTGTGAAATTATCAAGTCAAAGTATCTCTCTCTCTCTCTCTCTCTTGCACACCAGTTCAATAATCATTGGAAATCTAGAACATTCAAGGACTATTTTGCTCTTCCATATATGGTAACGCTAATGGAAAGTGAATGTGAAAACAGGGAAAGATAAAAGTAAAAATTCAAGAACATATTAAACATAAAATACCGGAGGTCGAGGCCTTGGTGTTGATTGTGCAGCAACATATTGCAATATGTCAAAAACTCTTGTCTGCCCGTAGCTTGCAGCTCTCTGCCAGTACAAAACTAAAATGTCTCCGGCCCTGGTCCTTAGTTCCAACAAGTTCCGATCAATATCATTCTCATGCTTCGCAAGATAGGGTTTAAAGAAGGAATCATAAACATAAGTTGTCCCCTGACACAAATAAACGTTTATCACTAAAACAAAAAGAAAAACTAAATAAAGGAAACAAACAACAAGAACATAAACATTATTTCACTGCTCAACAAACCAGATCTCATACCTTCATTCTAGGGTGCCACAGGTATATGAAGAACAACAACTTAACTTCACAATACATTGGAACCCTTCAAAACAAAAATGAAAAAAGAACAAATTAACTACAGAAGTGGTACAACAAAAGGCTGTTATACAGATCTCAAATTCAAATTAGAAATTCTTACCATGAAATAAAAGTATCGCCTAGTCTTTCACACACAGTCAAAAATGCTACCAAAATCCTGTCCCCCAAAAAGAAAAAAGAAACACGATTAAAGCATTATCCATACGATTGTTGGTACTGACAAAAAAAAATAAATAAAACTTACCAGTACTGACACCAAAAGAGAAGTTGCTCAATTTCTGGCTTGTTCTTTTCAACAGTTTTGTAGCACTCATAAGCAGGATAAGCATAACCAAGAACCATTCTGCCAACATTTAAAAAGCAATCAAGTTTTCATTCCAAAACATATTACCTTCAAAATCAAAAAGAAAGAGAGAACTCTCAGGGTAACATACACAAGTCCTCTGGTTATGAGAGATCCTATCATCTTGAATACCTAACTGCACAAAGAAATTAATCCCTCGTCAAATTCCAAAGCATGTAAACAACAGCAACTTTAATTGAAAGCCTAATAATAGAGATTAAAAAAATAACTACAAATTTAGCTCAGTATCATGTAAAGCAAATTCTTGGAAACTCTGGATATAAGTTAGTCGAGAAACTGAAACAATCAAAACATGATACGAGGAGAGAAGTCAAATCAGAACAAACTACAATACCATTACACGAAGACGTTAAAATAGCATCAGATTTCTATATCCAAACAGCCAATATTAGAGAGCAACAAAACAAAACAGAGATATCTTATGTTTCTCTTTCTCCAACAAATAAAAGCTCAAAACTGAGGCAAGCTATTATGTATACGCTGGATTTTTCGTTAATTTCTTCCCAGAAATTCATGGAATCCAAACAAAGCCCCTCGACGGACACTGGTAAGAAAGGAAAAAGCTTATCGGCTTAGTAATTTTTTGTTTCGGAAGTCAAAATAACATTATAATGTTTAAACTCAGAAATCATTCAGAGTTTTCTCAGCATCTAAACAACAATATTAGGTGCAAAATAAGATTCGCCAAAGAAACGCATAACGACGAAAGATTGCGATAGAAGAAGCTTAAAATCCCCAAATTAGGGCCAAAAAATGGCACGGGACAACCAGCTGCCAGCCAGACCAAGAGCGTCGCTATCAAACATTCGAAAACGACGACGACGAAAATTATGAATTGAAATCGAATAAAATCTGGAGCAATGTTGAATCAGAACAGAAAAACAGCAAAGAAACACTCGAAGTCGAAAACCTCCAAAAAGAAAGTAACTTCATAGATATTCCGATTATATAAAGATATCATTATAAACGTTTGTATAAAACACAGGCTCTTCCATTCAAATCACTTCAGAAATGAAATTTTGAGAAAATCATTGAGAAATCGAAAAGAAAAGAAAAAAGACAGGAAATCAACAAGTACCTGTTGACGGCGATTTCAAATTTATTTTCAAGAAAAACCAGAAAAACCCAAAGAATGAGAGTGAATCTCAAGAACCGTGAGGAAGCAGAGGAATCATTCGTCTCCGGTGAGTTCGAGAAAATCTCCGGCGAAGAAACAGTCGTCGGCGCCGCCGAAATTAGAACGCGATCCACTCCGATGTCGGCGGCAATTGAGACAGAAAATGAGAGGAGAGCGAAGCGAGGCAGGCCTCTCTTTGAGCGATTGTGCCGTTTAAATTCCCCTTTTTTGGTTTTTTTTTAATTTCCTTTTTTCGGTTTTCTCGTCAAATTAAAAATAAATAAATAAACAATCGTGTCTGACTTGATTGGTTAACAGTAACATTTTAAGTTTTAATCAAATATAAAATAAAATTAAAATTTATGCCAAAAAAATAATAAAAATCATTTTTAATTTATTAATAAATCTAATAAAATTTTAATGTTAATAGTCTTAAAAAGTATACAATATAGATCTTAATTTATTCTTATCTTCACTAAGAACATAATGAAAAAAGAATCATCTCAATTGGATATTAAATAAATAAGTTATGATTTTTTTCCACAAATATATAAGAAAGTATTTTATTTTTTTACTGTATTAAAAATATCGGAGTATTAAAAATTTAAAAGAAGCAGAACTTTAAAAACTTAAATTCTTGATACTTAAAAAATTTAAATTTTTAAAAAAATAAACATGTATTTAAAAAAATTTTAATATTAAAATTTAAATTTAAATATATTAAGTACAAAAAGAACTCCAGACAAACAAGCAACCCCTAATAAACCGCTGATATGTGTCTGCTATTGTGGAGGGGAAGTTTTCTTATTTTAAGGTCACGAATGCCGAGCACTTACGACCTAATCACCGTTGAAGCTGAATCGAACGGCTCTGATTTTTCTTTCTTAAGTGGGTTTTTTCTTTTTATTATTTTATTTTATTATTTAAAATCAAAATTACGATTGAGTTTGTTTTTGTTGATTATTTTATCTTCAGCAAGACGAGGACACATGATGATTGATGACCATGTGGAGTATGGTTGTTGCTTTTACCGCTTTGTCCTTCAAGGAGCACAGGTAGAAACAAAATTCTTTGCACTTTTGAAGTGGCAATTCGGTAAAAGTAACCAAGGAAGAATATGATACTGCGGGTAACGTGCTGCAAAGTATTGAACGGATGATAGGATATGGATAACGAGAAAACTATAAGACACCACTCCAAAGAAATGTTAATTTTGTGGAGTAGGGTCTACATAAAATAACGGTAAAATCACCTCTAAACTTTTCTAGAATCAAGTTGGACTATATATATATATATATATATATATATATATATATAGATTCACAAATATACATAGATTAAAAATTATTGTTGTCTATCATTGTCACTATTTTTTTAATTAATTTAACCAGCAAATGTTAAAACTTTACATATTGCTTTTGGTTTGTGATTTGAATAAAAAGAATGACATGTAAATTATAATAAGGTTTCAAAGCAATAAGTGGTCACTAGTGTAATCATATCATATTGCTAAATGACACCATGATACCAGAAGTTCAAAGTACTATGTTTTGTGTTGAGAGCTGAAGAAGAATCCTATACTTATGTTTTGTTCTTATTTAACTTCATGATTTCCTTTTGTCATGGCTCACACAAGGAAACTTAATCAACAAAGACTTACCAAAGAATGTTCCTTTCTTCTTCCTCTTTTTTTTTTTTTTTTTTTGGGTTGGATTGGAGGCTTTTGTTGTACCACGTACGTCATGGTTTTACAGATCAATGAATAAATAAATAAATAAAAAGTAGTAAGATTTTGAGACATCAAAGTGCACAATTTGGGATTTTTTTTAATTTTTTTCCTTTTTTTTATTTTTTTTGGGTTGGTATATGGGACCATGGATATTGCAACCTTTCTCTTTGGAAGGCCTTGCAAAATATAGGACTTGAAGAGTATGTTTTTGCTCTTTTAGTCTGTTCTCAAAACAAGCTGCAATATTCCAACCAAAAGATAAAGAAAGTAGATAGAATAAGATAAAATAAGATTCCCAAACGTTACCATATTGGAAGTAAAGCATTAGGAAATAGGATAATAAGATCAGTTTTTCTCTTTTATTTATTTATTTTTTTGACAATATATAATATAGCGTTTATCACGCCACCACCAATGACATATTAATATGCGCAAGTACTGGGACTTGGTTTTACCTTTCTGCCTTTTTTTTTTTTTTTTTCAAATGAACCCACAACTAAAAAGTTGAAACGTCAATGATAGGATTATATATTACACGTGGTCCACCCAATAATTTTTCTGAATTTTTTTGGTGAGCTGAGCCATATTGCAAAATTACAAAGGAGTCACGTTGTCTTAAGTCTTACCAACTGCTTTCTTTAATGCAATTAAAAGGGGACTACAAATATTGAAGTATTTTAAGTGCACTCTACCGATCAGCACGTCTGACATGATGTTCATGTTATGGAAATTCCAACATGCAAAGCACTACGGTTTGTGTGGCCGTCCATGCGAGCCCCTACCTCCTTTGTTTTAGGTATTGAGGCAACTCTTTAGACATAGAGTCCATATAATAAGAAGAATAAGTGTTTGGTTTGTCCAAAATTTAAATCCAAATGATTCAACTGAATCTATATTTTTAGAGTTATACTCCCCTTTATTAACTTGGATATGTTTGCTATAGTAAAAGCTAATAAGATTTTTTTATTAGATTTTTTCTCTCTTATACTTGAAAAAAAAATATCAAAACTTCTTCATTTGATATCTGATCGAGATGATTCTTCTTTCATTGCTTTCCTAATGAAGAGAGAAATAAATCAAGATCCATATTGCATATTTTTTAATATTATGAACATTAAGATTTTGTTAGATTTGTCAATAAATTAAAAACTTTTTTCATTATATATCGAAACACAAATTTTAATTTTATTTCCTATTTAAATAAACACTCTGAATGTACATACAAAATTTAAATCATACAACTCAATTTAAAATAATCTAAATCAACACAATGTGAATCCATTTACTTAAACGGACCTGTATATTTGGCAATATCAATTTCAACCAAAATTTTTAGTTGCCATAATGTAAACCTCTCGCATACTACATTGTCAATAAAAAATAAGTTACAATGTAAAGTTCTCACATGCTACAGTATTTTTAACTAAAATTAGTTTAAACCATTGATTCATATCACACTTTCCAGACATCTTAATAGTCTTTTTCTTTTCTTTTCATTTCTCTCTCTCTTATTATTTCTTTGCTTGAATATTACAACCTTTTTCTTCGCTTCTTAGTATATATCCCCATAGAAGAGATAAGAATTTATATGTTTCAAAGTCACCAAGAAGAAAGAGAAAAGAACCATATAGGGAATCAACTGTTATAATAATAAAATATAAAAAAGAACAAAAGCTAATGAACAACAACCCTCTATCCAGAAAGACACAAGGGACCCCTATTAGGCGAGGACACAGAAAAAGGGAAACGCGCAAGAAAAAGATGGAAGAAGAAGCATGTGGAGGTGGGGGAGGTTTCCAAAGCCTTGGATTCTATGTTTCCCAAAGGGAACAATGTTGTATAAATGTGTGTATGGGCACAGCTTTAAATCTTCCAAAAACATGAGAAGTTGTTTCTGGGTTTGAACTAGTAACCGTTTGGTAAATAAATTCGAATTAGTGATTTGATTTGAGTTGTATAATTTGAATTAGTGATTTAAATTGTTATCTGAATTGACGTTTGGATGTGCATTTAAATTTTAATCTGAGTATAGAATAAAATTGAAATTTGTGTTTAGAGAGATAGTGAAAATAATTTTTAATTTACTATCAAATCTAATAAAATTTTAATGTTAATGATTCTAAAAAATATGTAATATAGATCTTAATTTATTCCACTCTTTACTAGGAATATAATGAAAAAAAAAATCATCTCAATTGGAAATCAAATGAAGAAGTTATAATATTTTTCCTTAAATATAAGAAAGAGAATTTCAGCTTTTACTGTAGCAAAGATATCTAAGTATCAAGAGTTTAGGGGAGTCAAAACTCTAAAAACTTGAATTCTTGATACTCATTTGATTCTAATTTTGGGAGAAACAAACAAATATCTAAAAAATACTTGAGTCTAAATTTGAGTCTATTAGGTTTAAAGAATACCTAAAGCAAACATGCCCCAAGTTACCTTGATTGTTTACAAGTGAGAAAAAGAAATTTCATTTATGTTTTAACAAGCTCGTTTTAAAATATACCAACCAGGTAAGTACCGCAACAAATAATTCGGATCCTAACTTTACCTTGGGACACCAAGGGCTTATTCGAAAGAACTTGCTAAAAGTTACTTTTGACTTCCTGTGTTCAAAAAATGCTTATGGAAGTGTTTAGATGAACTGTCAGAAGAGCTTTTCTCCTAATAAATGCTTTCTATCAAGCCACAAAATGTAGCTTTTTAAAAAAGCACTTTTGAAATAGACTTAAAACTTGTGTTAAAGTATCAATAATACATTGTAAGTTTAAATATAACATTTTTGTAACTTTTAAAAATAATTGAATCGATTTTGACCCATTAAAGTTTTTTTAAAATATGGCTCCAAACGCTTATTGAAAAACTACAGTTTTTAATATTTTTTTTTACTGATTAAAAGCACAAATAGAAACTATGTCAAATGAGCTCTAATTAATCTCCACACACTTAGCATATTGTGTTACTAATTTTTTTTTTTTTTTGGCTACTTCTATATATAACACTATTTACCCTTGTATTTTTCTCTACTATACGCCTTTATTTGCAGTAACAAAAAGCGTTCCCACGGCTCCGCACCCACATGTCCTTAGATCATGTGCTTGTTAATTATATCGGTTTGGTGGGAGGTCACTTTCAAGGTTTTTACCCCATCCACCAACCCAAATGCCACACACCTTTCTTAACCTTTTATTCTTCAACAAATTCTTGTTTTGCTTTTCCTTAGCCATCGTGTGTTTATTGTCAACCTTTATTTACCTTTGCTTTTTCTCGGCCTAATGACTAATTATATAATCCAAAAAACTAGCCGTTAGGATAAGGATTTCGGTCGTAATTAATGCCTTGTTTATAATTACTTACTCACCAAAGGGGTCCTCCGGCTGCTAATCAACTTTCACTCAGTTAACTAAACAGGCTGTTTGGGAAATTGCTTCCTGACACTTCTCAATTTTTACTTTAGATAGATTCTTATCTTGATAAAGCAATTGAATAAATAAAGGAGATAAAAAGGAAAAATAATAGTTTCTTTACATTAAAAAAAACTAATAATTTCTTTCACAATCCCTCTAAGAAAATTCTTTAAGAAAAAAACAAATGAACAAAACTAATAATTGTATATCAGTACCAAATGCTAAATAATTTTGCTCGAACTATTTGAAGACCAAATAATGGGCCACTTCTATTCTATTTGAACTATTATTATCTCTATTATTGAAGTTGTAGTTCTAATTTATTTATTTTACCCCTTTATTTTCTATAGATCTGAATGTAGCAAAAATAATTTAACAAAAAATATCTTCTCATCGTCAGGGTTCTCGACCGTTGTGCTTTCAATTATTTTATATTTATTTCCTGTATCTATGCCTTTGTATTTTTAATTTGAATCTCTAACGTCTCAACATCATGTTCCCCTCATAATTACGTTGGCAAATCTTAGATTAATTATTTCGTGACTTTTTATCATCACCCCGATCGAAATGAAAATTCTACAATAATATTTTGGATATGGGTCTATTATTATTTCCCTTTTTGCAAAGTATTTTTTTTTATCAAAACGTCTGCGTGTGTGTGTGTGTGTGTGTGTATATATATATAGGCCATTACTATTGGTTGAATATTTCACTGGTTGAATATTTCACTGAAAAACAACACAGATTTATTGGTGGCAGAGTGAATAATCAATTACTTGTTTTCATAACAATCATAATGTAGTCTCTAACTTGGGACTCAAACGCACATAACAATATTAATTTTGACGAAAAACGACAAGTTTATGACAGTTGGGGAAATAATTGATTATCCAACTATCCGAATCTGTTGAACTTTCATTCTATTTAAAACAATTCAATGCAGAGAGAGAGTCCTTGGGTTCAATATCAATCAACAGTTGTACTTGATTCTAGAGTAGTTGGTCTAAGCAGTCTAAAATTGAAGTAAGCTTTTTACGAGTACAGAAGGCTTTTAGCTCTTTGTTATCCAGTAGCTATCACATCCAAACACATTAGGTAAAAAAACGAAGAATGTTATAATAAGACCCACCAAAAATTCTTATTAACAAGACTTATTTTTTCTAGCAGTTGGATTGAAATTCAATAGTTTAAGATCTAAATTTCACTAAAACAAAAATAAGCACAATCTCACCCTACCTTTTTTTTTTTATTTTCAGATAAAACTTTTTAAAATAACAAATAAAAACCCAAAAAATCAGCAAAAAATGTTCCTATGTTGGTGGTTGATTTTTCTAGCAGAGGGAGGCTCGGTGTCGGCAGCGGATAAGGTGGAGGGGGAGTGGTTGGCACGGGGGGTGCTTGATGGCGACCACTGTGTTTAGGAGACTCGTGACGCCGACCACCATGATTTTTGCGACTTCGTCGAGAGGCTTTGCAATGGATTGACATTGATAGCATGGAAGGGGAAGGCGAACAGGGTGGGGAGGCTTGACGGCTGCAGATCTACGGCAAAAGGCATCAACCTAGGCAACCCACGGAGGCGAAGGACCCTATCGCGACGAAACTTCGACAGTTGCTTGTAAAGACTTCGATTCAAAATCTTTATCTCAATTGATGGCTAGGAGAAGGTGTTGCAAAGACAACGGTGGAAAGGGCGGCCACTCAAACCTTGATTCACAACTAAGGGTCACGGTTGGGTCCAGACAAAATCGTGATGAGTAACCTAAGATGGTCACTAATAGTGTGACCCAACAACTCACGACCTTTGTTACAACAAAGGGATTGCGACTTTTGGTGCTATGATTCGTGACGGTTATTGCGAAAGAATTATGACGGTTCATGAGATATGTGCTCATCTGGTACCCTCTGCCTCAATCTGACCACAATGATCAGACTTCCATCTCTGCCATGATGGATGGATCTGGTGAGCATGGGATGAGTCGCCACCAACCATAGCAATTCGAGGTCGCCAGCAACATCCCCATTTGTGTTGGTGGAGAACCGATGCCTTTTTTTATTTTTTTATTTTGAGATTGTGTTTTGTTTTGGATTTTTTCATGTTTTGAGTTTTGTGGTAATTTAGTGTAGGTGGGCTTATTTTACTAAAGCTGAGCATTTTTATTTTGCACCGTAAGACTCAAATTTGATAAATAGAAAATGTTTCTTATTGGTAAGAGAAAATAGAGGGTTTTATAGTAGATTTTATTATCCTAAAAGAGGAAGGACATAATGAAAGAAAAACAAAAAGGAATGATAGGAATTTTGCTACAAGAATACAAGAAAATACCCTTATGTGACAATTCAAATTTTGGAGTTTGCTTGTGTTCAGACACTAGCCTATTTGTGAAAGTAACTAGAATTATATTTAATGGTTATAACTAATTTTTAGTTCCAATGTTATTAAAAAATATCATTTCAATTTTAATTAGAACTATGAAATATAGTTGTAATTATG
This sequence comes from Artocarpus hirsutus, assembly GCA_946598075.1. Classification (NCBI taxonomy): domain Eukaryota; kingdom Viridiplantae; phylum Streptophyta; class Magnoliopsida; order Rosales; family Moraceae; genus Artocarpus; species Artocarpus hirsutus. Next base: position 67,629 of record CAMOHE010050955.1, read on the forward strand.
CTTGCAAACAGGCTAATAACTTTTAAAGTTCACAAAGCTTTTACAAAGATGAAAATGAATGATGTATGAGCATGCATATGTGATGAGAGTAGCAAAATGTTACCGGTCTTCAAGCCACAATAATTGTAGCGTTTGGCGGGCGTGCTGTTGGGGTGCATTCATACGGCCACCATTGTCGTGAAGTTGGGCTGCAATGAATTTGGGTTATCCATTTTTTATGGTTTATTAGACTCATTGAGTGCATAATTATAGTTGATATAGAGTATAGATATGTTGTATTATTTTTTTTTATTTTTTTAACTTTTTTTTATTATTTATTCGACATATTATTTAAACTTAATAACTTAAACATATAAATATGATCTAAATATTAAAATAATTAAGTAATTTATTTATGTGTCAAAATTTAACTGATGAGGGAACAAAAAAAAAAAAAAAAAAAGAATAACAGATCTTAAAAAGGGGCAAGACTCACATTATTTTTCGTCTTTTCTTCATAATAGTGAAATACTAAAAAACTTCTTTAATGTTTTGACGCAAAGTTAAGGTAAACATACTTGCCATCTTTTGATAATCTAGAAATGATTACCATTCGAAAGTTTACCAATATTTTACATTTATTTTTACTGGGGTGAAAAGACATTATTACATTTCATAAAAAAAAAAGCATGGTTATATGAGGAAAACTCCAAAAGCAATAATTTTGATCTTCAATTTATCTTGCATTTGAGAATATTCAACTTCGATTTTTCTTAAATTTGTTGTTACGAAATGCCAACAGAGTTGTTCTTAAAATTAAACATAATATATTCTAGAGTATCACTTTCTTACGAAAGTGAACATTTAGTCTTAACCTTTTATTTTTGATTTATTAGTTCATAACTTTTTATTTTACTTGTTAAAGGACCAATTTAATGGTCAAATATTTAATTTTGGATAAAAAAAGATGACAAATTGGTCTACAAAATTATAAAAAAGGTGATAAACTGATCTCAAAGTAATAAAAAAGGTGACAAACTTGTCCCTAAAATTAATGGTTAAACTATTAAATCGGTTATTCAACAACTAAAATAAAAAGTTAGAGATTTGATAAATCAAAAATAAAAAATTGGGGGCCAAAATCACACTTTTGTGAAATGTTAAGGACCAACATGACAATCTATTTATATTCTATGCCCACGAACGAAAACATATTTTTTGCATGGTTAATTTTTTCTAAAAAACAAAAGGATACTCTCAGTATTTTTAAAATACAAAGTGATTTTTTACCACCATTAACACTTTTTAGGGTGTTTGGAAGAGTGATTCAAACCAGTGTATAAACTATAAACAATGTAAATCTTTCGCATGTTACAGTAAAATACTACAGTATAAAGCTTCACATGCTACAGTTCTCAAACTTAAACTGATAATTTAAATTACTCTCTTAAACTCTATAATAGTAAATTATCGCATTTTGATTAACCATATTTTTATGTTATTATTAAAAACAAAAAGAAAAGAAAGCGACAAATTAAATTGTATATACTTTTAAAATCTAAGCAATTTATTTATACTATTTTAACGTGAAAATTAAACATTTTTTTTTTCTCCCAGAAAAGTGATCATGTACATTGAAACTCCATCCCCTCCTGTCTCCCATATTTGGATCCTCCTTTTTAACTTGGGCAATGAAGCCTTTTCGAGGGAAAATGGACTGGAACTTTAGAACACTGGGCCTGGGCCTAGAGCCCAATAAGCCCAAAGCTATTCCACGTGGAGGAACACATCTTTTTCGTTGGTTTTTCTTCGTTGAAATGCTTACCTCCCCTGGCCTTCTAAACAAGAATCTTCTTCATCCTTCACTTCACTGTCCCTATTTTTCTTCAAACCTCGACACTAATTACATATAAAGTTGTATACAATATTTAAAAAATGTCAATAGCTCCCTCATTTCCCCGCTTACAATCTCCATTTCTCTCTTGCCCACAAAAGCTTTCCACCGCTACTTCTTCTTTATGTCATTCCAATAAGCTTGGAAGAAATCAACGGTCACCGGCGTCTTATCCATGCATAAGAGCTCTAGATCTTGATCAAAA
>CAMOHE010050956.1:4321-34520 GCA_946598075.1 Artocarpus hirsutus
GAGTATAACACTTATCATCGTCATTAATATAACATTTAACGTCATCATAATCATAACAATATCCGTTACATAAAATTAGACGGGCGTTACACTTAGAATATTTTTCATAAACATAAATACGTTTTTCATAAACGTTTAACATAAAACTTTATAATAAGGAATACAAGCAATTCATAATGCATGATTCCAATTGTGCTCCATTATGAACTTTCATTTATTAGCATTTTATGAACACTCTTTTCTTACTTTAACTTACTATTCTCGTTCTTTAACTTTCTTTATCTTGCTTTCACTTTCCATCCTTGTCCTTGTCTTTCCTTATCTTTCATTTACTTTCCTTACCTTGCTTTAGTGTTTGTACCAACTCATTAATCATGAGATCATTAACATGATGCTTTTCTTGTGGAAGACTTGAGACCATCGATCACGTGGTTAAGTACCTCACATCTTAGAGGTCAACTTTAACTTTACGTTCATTACCTCATAACACAGAGGCTAGTACGACACTTTCATTTTTATCCTTACTTTACCTTCTTATTATCTTTTATGAGCATGTCAGATGCATTCACATCATATGCAAATACACTTGCAATTCATAACTTGTACCGTGAAATCTATTGCATAACGAATGCAACGTATTACATATCAAATGCATCATGTAATGCAATCACCTTTTGCAAATCATAACATATACTCTAACACTTATTGCATAACATATGCAACATATAATGCAATCACATTTTGCAAATCACATCTTTTATTTCGAAACTTAACTGAATGCATAACAATGCATCATAAAGCTTATAACTTTACTTATAAAATATTGTGCATTGTCAAAATGCAAAACATACATTAAATACTTTTTGAATCAAAACTTGAACTTTTAAAAGCATCATGCACATCCACATGCAAGTATACTTTAAACATAGTCCTTGCAAATTCATTGCAAACCTCTCTTTGAATCTTTAAAACTTTAGTATAATAAATGCAAATACTCTTTAAAAGAAACTTGCATAATAATTGCAAATACATTTGCAAACATATAAATAAGTATTTGAAAATCTTTAACTTCATGCTGTAGGTGAGGTCTGAAACTTACCCATACTATGCTCTAGCGTACTCTATTCCTTTCCTGTCTCATTCCTTTCTCCTTTCGTTAGTTGGCTCTTGTGTCCTGATCATACGATAGCCGACTCATTAATAATCTTTCTATTTATCAATCCTCTCGATTGATAATAAAACGTAAGCATTAAACATGCATTCCCTTTATATAACTCCCCGTCTCACTGGCGGTTACATTACTCAACGTGTTACGGAGCATTTTTCGTCTAATAATGTTATGCTAAATCGGAGTGTCCAGCTCCGTTCTAGCCATTTTCGTAAAAATGATGATTTTGCCCTTGGCGGGTTTTTCATCCATTTCGTGACTTAATCAAAACTCATAACTTAACTTAACATCCCCTTACATACATAATATGGAAAAATAATCACTAAAAAATATTTCCTAACATCGGACGTTCCGGGTCCGTTTTGGTCTTTTTTTCATAAAATGACCATTTTGCCCTTGGTCTAATTTTACTTCATTCTTTCCTTAACTGAACTTAAAACCTTAAAACTTAGCATCCATAACAATGCATTATAATACAGTACATACTGCAGGCGAGATTGACACTTACTTGGACTCCGAGCTACGCGGGTCCGATTGTACCTCGCTGTATCAATAGTATGTGAAGCATCCTCTGCAGTGCTCCTCGAGCTACCATACATGGCTAGGAATGCTTCCTGGAGATTATACATTCTTTAACATGTCATTTTGGACTCCGATACTGCTGTTTGAATCGCCTCGATCCGCGTGCAGTTGGTACCAGACGATTTTTATCAGAGTGGAATTAGCTCGAACAGAGGTCACCGTTGCGTTGAGAGCATTGAAATGAGTCAAGAGAGGGTCTCAGATCATTGATTGGAGGTCCGGATCGTAAAATCCCAATTTGATCTTTGACTGGCCGTTGACCACCGTTAACCGCCGTTGACTGACGGTTGACCGTCGTCAACTGGCCTCGTTGGTGGCTGAGCTTGCGCCTAAACCCCCTAAATTGACCCTCTTGAGTCCATTGGTGGGGTCAATTTCATCCAATTCGGCCTCCATCTGCTCAAATTGAGCACGAGTTCCTCGGCCACAATCAGTAGCTCCGATCGCGGGTCTGATTGTACCTCGCTGTATCAATAGTATGTGAAGCATCCTCTGCAGTGCTCCTCGAGCTACCATACATGGCTAGGAATGCTTCCTGGAGATCATACATTCTTTAACATGTCATTTTGGACTCCGATACTGCTGTTTGAATCGCCTCGATCCGCGTGTAGTTGGTACCAGACGATTTTTATCAGAGTGGAATTAGCTCGAACAGAGGTCACCGTTGCGTTGAGAGCATTGAAATGAGTCAAGAGAGGGTCTCAGATCATTGATTGGAGGTCCGGATCGTAAAATCCCAATTTGATCTTTGACTGGCCGTTGACCACCGTTAACCGCCGTTGACTGACGGTTGACCGTCGTCAACTGGCCTCGTTGGTGGCTGAGCTTGCGCCTAAACCCCCTAAATTGACCCTCTTGAGTCCATTGGTGGGGTCAATTTCATCCAATTCGGCCTCTATCTGCTCAAATTGAGCACGAGTTCCTCGGCCACAATCAGTAGCTCCGATCTCGGGTTCATGGCAGAGCTGTCGCGAAATTGACCCAGGGGAAACATTCCCCGTGGCCTTCTGAGCAATTTCCCTAGGGTGGGGTTGCTCGCCTTGGCCTAAGGCGGTGGCTCCGCTACCTTCTCGGCGGCGCACGACGGAGACGCCGTTCTCCATCCATCCGACGACATTTTGCAAAATTGAAGGCACCTACACGTTACCCGTGCTCTTCTGAGCATAACCGTGAGGTCAATTGACCTCAACAGTGGCCGGAGCTGCAAGTCCAGCGTCCCTCACGGCGGTGAAAGTTGGAGCCGTTCAAACTCCGGTTGGTCGCGGCTGGGTCGTGAAATTGGATGAGGGGTTTCACTCCTCGTGGTGGTCTGAATCGATTGGTGGGGGTGGTGCACTTCACAGTAGTCGTAATCAGCGGTTCCCACGGTGGTGCCACAGCGGAGCTAGGGCGGCTCTGTCGAAGCCCTTCCAGCTGAAATTGAGCTGGGAACTTGGAACCATCTTGTTCCTCTCATTACCCTGAGTCCATGGAGACCAAAATCACCTCGATTGGTGGTCGGACGGCGAAGATATCAGCTCGAGAAGTTTGGGTCTCACCGCTACTTTGGGCGGCGTGTGAGCCCTCATTCGGTGGTGTTTTAGGCTGTTCGTCACACCGTTGAGCTCAGCTCGTCGAGATCTTTCCAACGATGTGGGAGGTGTCGAAAACGGAGCTCGAAATCTCAAACTCATTTTTGTGAGGAGAGAGAAAGTAGAGAGAGAAAGTGAGGAGAGAGAAAGAATCCGAGTTTATCCAAATTTTCTATCTTTTTTTTTCTCCTTGCTTTTATCTAAAAAAAGTGTGATCAACACTTTTTACACAGTCTAATTCTATACTGTGTGACTTTACAACAGTCTAATTCTTACACTACATTACTTTTACAGTGTAATTGTTATACTGCATAATTTTATCAGTGTATTTTTCTTACACTGTATTACTCCAATACCGTGTACTTTTTATGTTATTATACAGTACTTTTCCTTAAATCATGTTTTTCTTCTTAATATAATCTTCAATTTAATGTATTTCTAGTGCATTAAAAATCGGGTTGTTACATTCTCTATCCTTGATCAGAGTGCAGGTAGTCGCATGTCGTACAACCTTTCTTCTAATGACTCTTCTTCCAACCACTTGAGAATACCTAAAGCTAAAATTCTAGATGTTAAACAATAGCTCTCTAGGAATTTTAGAGTTTTTCTCACTAGAGTACTCACTCTCTACCACTCAAATTATCTAAGAAACAATGAAAAATTCTTCGTTTTATATAGGATTTGGGGTTAGTCCTTATCAGATTATGCTTTAAAATTTGAATCTAGATTAACTTCTGATAAAAAATGTGTCAAAAATGTAATTGGATTATCGCATGTTCGGCTTATCGATTTGGGAAATCGGCCTACCAAACTGTCTCCACTGGCCTGCCGACCAAGCGATAATCTAGAAATCTCAGAATATCTTATTTCATATGGGAATCTTAGATAGAGCCTCAGTTTGAATTCAAATAACCCAATAGAGAAGTTATCTAATTAAAACATTCATATACAGAAAATCTCATATCAAATAAAATATTTTCTAAATAATTCAACATGTTTATCTTGAACTAATTCACAAAATTAATTCAATCAATGAACTAACATAAATTATTAAATCTAATCTATTGAATTTCAATCAATCTGATAATTAACATAAATCACCAATATAAGAAAAACATGTCGTATACATGTCGTATAATTACAGAAATTATTATGGGCTAGCAAAGGAGACCTAATGGACATATATAGATCAAGCTTCGATAGTTATAAAATAATATATCTCACATACAAATATTTTATAATTATTAACTCTAGCGCTACTCCACGCAAAATTAGAGTTGCACTCTCAAACTACATAAAATTACTATGCTTCAATAAGCTAATCGTCCATGACAAATCATAATGTGCAACATCCTCATAGGATATTCATAATTGGCTTAATGATAAATTCTGTTTTACCTTTCTAATTATTTTTATCTTATATTTCATTATCTCACCACTAGAATGCTTACTATTCATTAATAATATATCGTTCTGTTACACTAATGTATCTAAACGGTTGAGCGCTCTAATCTTCTAATTATAGGATAATCCCTATAGAAGAATATCATTAACTTTATAAAAGAGCTATGGATTCTATATCTATGAATAACGAGTTTACGTCAATCAAGAATCATGTCTCAAATGTACCGGTATGCATATCATCATCAAATCAAGTTGTCACCCTTTGGTACATCAAAATGCTTAAGTCAAGAATATGAGCCTATTAATTCATTTGAGGATTAAGACATAACATATATGATTGTCTAAAGTTAATTGATTTAAACAAACAGAATGATTAATTAAATCAATTCAACTTTTATTTTGATCGAACATATCGTCGCCTATGACAAGATACTATTGTTTCTACTCGTTGAGTCCCACTCCTATGATCAAGACAAGTCATTTTTCGTTAGGGATATAGACAACATAATAATTTTAGTATGAATAAAATGCACAACTTCATTCCTTTGATTACGGATCTTATCATTTAAACTATCACCTTTAAAATTCATGTCTTCTGTATAATTTGTCAATCATATACACTGTCTTAAAGGTTTAGACTGATAGTCTTAGACTTTTGTTTGCTTATCATACATTCAATAGAAATGAACATAAAAAGGACAACATTTGATATATGAATAATAAACTCTTTATTGATTAAATGTCTCTAAAAACTTATTACGTTATTTAATCCTTAGGACATTTAGTCTAATAAGAGCTCCATCACAAAGAAGATCGATCAAACAATGATAGATCTTCACGAATACAGAGGAGATCTCAACAGATCTCTCATTAGTTGAAGAGACAAAATCCTCCCCATGGCCATGGCAGATTAGATGCCAACTTATCATACTATTACCAAATGTCAACTTAAAGGTTTAGACTGCCACATGTCCTACTACTACAAGCATTACCGAGGTCCACTCTTGCCACTAGTTGTAGGCCATGATCTCTAGGGAAACCTTTATAAATAGAGGTCGAGGGGTTCACTTGAAGGCATCCTAAACTCTCATTTACCAACCCAAAATAGAAGATGGCATGAGTTGGTCAAAGATTATGATTGTAAAATCCTATATTATCCTAGGAAAGCGAACCAAGTAGTTGATCCTTAGCTAGAAGGTGATATCTGCTCTCATGATGATACGACCATTATCAAGATCCCTTCAGGAAGACTTAGAAAAGTAAAGAATTGAGTTGATCACTAAAACGTTAGGTGATTTATCTTTTTAACCGACCATCCTCGAGAATATGAAAGAATGACAAGAAATGGATTCTTTACTACTCAAGACCAAGAACAAAGTCCTGGAAAAAAAGATATCTGAGTTTAGCATCTTAGAGAATGGTATTCTATACTATAAGGGCAAATTATGTATTCCTTGTGAGGAAGATTTAAGGAGGTAGATATCAGAAAAAGCTCATGAGACACCATATTCTGTTCATCTAGGAGCTACCAAGATGAATAAAGATCTAAAAGAGAATTTCTGTTGGCATGGACTAAAGAATGGCATAGTCCAATTTGTTAGTAGATGTCTTACGTGCCAGAAGGTGAAAGCTAAACACCAACGTCCTATAGGGGAATTATAAAAAATTGAAATTCTAAAATGAAAATGGGACCAGATAACCGTGGACATCGGATTACCCAAAACCACTGGAGGGCATGATGCTATATGGTAATTGTGGACATATTAACTAAATTTGCACATTCCTTGCCCATTAAGCTTAGCAATTCTGTGGAACAATTAGTTGAACTTTATGTTGCTCAGATAATTAGATATCAAAGAGTGCTAAAATCCATTATTTCCAATCGTGATGGTCAATCCTTTTCCAAATTTTAGAAGTGCATTCACCAAGCAATGGGGACAAAGCTCGCTTTTAGTATGATCTTTCACCCTTAGACCGACGATTAATTCGAAAAGACCATTCAAACCCTATAGGATAAGTTAAGGGCGTGTGTCCTAGACTTCAAGGCTGGATGGGACAAGAAGCTTCCATTAATAGAATTTGCATACAATAATTGTTACTATGCTTTAATTGATATGGCTTTATATAAAGCTCTTTATAGAAGGAGCTGTAGATCCCGCTTTACCAATATGAAACCAAGGAAAAGGTGTTGTCAACCACAGACTTTGTTTACAAGACTATTGAAGATGTTAAGATGATCAAGCAAAAAGTAAAAACATCCCATAGTCGCCCAAAAAGTTATGTTGACAAACGGCAAAGACCTTTAGAGTTCCAAGTTAGAGATTTAGTTTTTCTCAAAATAGCACCAATAAAGGGCATGATAAGATTTGGAAAGAAGGAAAAACTGAGTTCAAGATATATTGGATCATATAACATTCTTGAAAGAATAGGCAATGTGCTTATAAGATAGCTTTACCCCCTAAATTGGCATCCGTGCACAATGTATTCCATGTATCGATACTAAGGAAATATATACTAGATTCGTCACATATGCTTCAACACGAGCAGATTGACGTTCAAGAGGATTTTCATATGCGGCAAAACTAGTCCAGACTTTGGCACAAGAAGAAAAGAAGCTTAGAAACAAGATAGTACCACTTGTTAAGGTCTTTTGGTGGAATCAACAAATAGAAGAAGCAACTTACTAGTGGGAGGATGATATGAGAAAGAATTACTTGGAATTGTTTTAATTTTTGAGGATAAAATTTTTAAGAAGGTTAGATTATAATATCCAAGAAAATTCATTAAATTAAATCAAGAGTAAATGTAGATTTAAATGATAAATTTTTTTGTATAATTATGATAAATGTAAATTATTCATAGATAATAATAGTGTGCATTATGTCTATAAATTTTATGCAATTTGCAGTATTTTTAGCATGCAAATTTTATGAGTTTAAATGCTTAAAATTTGTAAAATACTCTTAAGGTGAAATTTATATTACATTAATTGCAATTTTTATGGTGTAAATTAATGAAGGAAAATATGTTAATTGAAATAAAAAATCATGCCATGGTCCAAAACAGTATAAAAATTGTCAGTTGCAAGTCAATAAAACTAGTAAAGATTTCAGTGTCTATAATCTAACAGTTGTTAGAATACAATAAAGAAAGATATACAAAAGTAAATTGTATATAGTGCAATGTAAATATATTGATAAAGCACAAAGATGGATATATAAAATACTGTATTGAGATTAAAAAAGGTAGGTAAAAAAGTATGTATATTCTTTATAGTTTAAATAAATATCTCTTCAACTTTACACTGACGGTATGGGAAAAATACAGTGTAATATAAATTCACACTGGGACACCCAAAAGGAAGGAATTGAACCACATCCCCTTAGGTTTATCCAGTTTTAACAACTTTGAACAAAATTTTAACCCCAAATACGCTTAAGTGATGACTAGGCTAGTTATAATTAAAGTTGATACAAAAATCTTGTAACACCCGAGCATTTTAAGTACATTAAAAATGTAATAATTTAAGGATTATGTAAGACAAAAATACAGTTTAAGGAGAAAAATACTGTATAATAATACAAAAAATTATACAGTATTAGAATAACACAGTGTAAGAAAATACACTGATAAAGTTATGTAGTATAAAAATTACACTACAAACGTAATACAGTGTAGGAATTAGACTGTTTAAGGTTAAACAGTGTAAAAATTAGACTGTTTAAGTTGAAGCAGTATAGGAATAATACTGTTTGGAGAATACAGATGAATAAGAAATGTTATAACAGTATAGAGAATGTACCGGCAGTATAAGAAAAATACTACCAGTATAAATTTAGACTGTACAAAGTGAGGTAATATTGGAATTACATTATGTAATGAATGTGAACAAGTGTGAGAGGTTATGGAACCTCATGAACTATATGAAAAAGAATACCGACAGTATAAAAAAATACTGTCAATATAAACTTGGACTACGTAAAAAGTTTGATGGACACTCAATGAATTTTGATTGGGCCACCACACTATGAAATGTAGCCCAATCACATTTGGCTACCAAAAGTAACCTAATTGATTACCAAGGTGATGACTCATCACCTTTTTATTAAAAAAAGGAAAAGAAAAGAAAAGAAAAAAAAGAAAAAGGTGAATTACTCATGATAAGAGACCATATATATGTTGGTCTCCAACGTGCAAAGAAAAAGAAGAAGAAAAAGAAGAAGAAAAAGAGAGAGAAACGTGCAAAGGAAGAAGGAAAGAAAGGAAAGGAAAGAAAAGAAAGAAAGAAAGAAAGGAAGAAAGAAAAAAATGCTTCATATGCCTAACATAAACCGTCCCTCGAGGTCTCTCTTTCTCAAGATTTTGATGAAATTCAAGCCTCCAAAGCAAGCAAAGAAACAAGAGCAAGTGTTCTTGAGGAGGTTAAGGGGTTTTAAGGTAAAAATTTCAACCTTTTCCTTAAGGGTTATAATGGTTTTCTTCCAAATTATGGATAGGTTTTTTGAGAGAGTTTTGCTATGATTATGTTAAGGAATTTAAGCCAAGAACAAGCACCAAAGAAGAGGTGTAAAAGCTTGAGGAATACCTTGGTAACATTCTAAACTCAAGCCTTGAAAGTTTATGTTTTTTATACATACTAAGTGTTTGATAAATGTTTTGGACTATGGTATGTAAGATGAATGTTATGGCATGGTTATTTTATGTTATATGTTGATGGTGATGATGATGGAAAGAAGAAAGTAAGGGTTTTAGTGAAATTTCAAAAGAGACTAAATTGCAAAGAAAAACAATTCTCGACAGATTTAAAAATCAGCTAAAAAGTCCTTCTAAACATTAGAATTTCAAAAAAGTTACAACACAAAAGTTTTAAAACTTGTCAAAATTGTTAAATTAACGTAGATAGTTTTCAAAAATTATGTCTGGTTTAGAAGTTAAGAATTTTACAAAATTTTGGGCACAAAATTTTAAAAAATAAAAATGTTAAGAAATGTTTGGAATTTGACTATAGTGCTTTTGTAAGTTTTATTTATTGTGAGAAACTGAACGTTTTGGTATAAAGTTGTCGTTTTTAGTTTTGGGGCAAAAATGTAAATATTTTTGTATTTCAGGCCAAAACCGTAAAATTGTGTGAAAACTAGGTTTTCACTAGGGAATGTTGGTTTCCTACACTGCTATAGACAGTAAGTATCATAGATGCTAAGTTTTAAGAAATTAAAGTTTAGTCAAGGAAAGAATAGAAGAAAAAGAGATTAAGGGCAAAATGGTCATTTTATGAAAATGGCTAAAATGGACCCGAAACGCCCGATGTCGGGAAACGTCTCTTAGCAAAAATTTTTTTGTATATATAAATAATGAAACGTTAAAGTTAAGTAATGAGTTTTATAAAGTTAAGAAATTGACGAAAAACCCGCCAAGGGTAAAATCGTCATTATTAAGAAAACGGTTAGAACGGAGTCGAACGCTGTGATTTAGCATAACATTTTTAGATAAAAAAATGTTCCGTAATATGTTAAGTAATGAAACCGTCACATGAGACAGGAAATTTAATAAGAGATGTTTAAGAGAAAGAAAGATAACCCCGGTAGGTTAAAAGTCAAAAGCAACAGGGTACAAAGTAAAGAGAAGGGTAAACTGATAGGGTACCAAGTTAAGTTAAAAGGAAAGAATAGTTAATGTTTACGTTTTATTATCAATTGAGTGAATTGATAATAAAGAAAGTTAACTAATAAGTCGGCTAACATTTGATCAGGACATAGAAGCTGACTAATAGAAGGAAAAGGAATAAGACAGGAACGGAATAGAGAACGTTAGAGCTGAGTTCAGGTAAGTTTCAAACCTCACCTATAGTACGAAGTAAATGATTTTTAAATATTTATGTATACGTTTATAAATGAGTTTGCAATTATTATGCAAAAAATTTTAAAGCTCAAAAGAAGATTTGCAATGAATTTGCAAGTGTTATGTTTAAAGCCTATTTGCATATTGATATACATGATGTATTTAAAAGTTCAAGTTATGATTTTCAAAGTATTTAAAACATGTTTTGCATTTTAATAATGCATAATGTTTTATAGTTTAAGTTACAAGTGTTATGATGTATTTGCTATGCAATAAGTTGCATTTGTTATGCACTAAGTTTCAGAGTATAAGTAATGATTTGCAAAATGTGTTTACGTTTTATGATGCATTTGTTATGCAATAAATTGCATTTGTTATGCAATAGGTTTTAGAGTATAAAATATGATTTGCAAAGGTGTTTGCATATGATATGTTAGCATTTGTTATGCTCATTAATGTTAAAAAGAAGGTAAAGAAAAAACGATAAAAGAAAGTGTAGTACCAGCCTTCTTGTTGTGAGGTAATGAAAGTAAAGGTTTGACCTCCTAGATGTGAGCAGCTCAATTAGTACTCGAGAAGGAAATAAGAACCTCTTAAGGGAGGTTTGAGGTTCGAACCCGAGGGGCGCGAAAGAAAAACCCTGAAGGGCCAGAAGGCTCTAGAGGGGACAGTACGGATGAGTGGGCGGCACGGGGATGGTCTACCAATAAGAGCCATAAGTCCGGGGGCCCCGTAAGGTGGGTCCTATGGAGGCTTGAGGGAGTACGCCTAGGCCAGATGCCACACTAAGGAACGAAGATAGAAAGTTAAAGTAAGAAAAGAATGTTACGCTCATAATCGGAAGTTCATAATTGAGCATAAATGGAAACATGTATTTTGATTTTACTTGTTTTCGTTGTTATGAAACATTTATATGCTATGGAAAACATTCTGAGGGATGTTTTATATTAAATGTGTATGAAAATATAACTGACGTTTATGAAAAGCAATCTAAGGATTGTTTTATGTTAAATATTTTATGAAAAGCGTTTATGAAAAACGTTACAGAATGCTTTATGAAAACTTTTATGAAAAACGTTTTAGAAATGTTTTATGAAAAATGTTTATGAAAAACATTTATAAAAAATGTTTCAAGAGAAATGTTTTCATAAGAAAAGGTTTTAAAGTATGTTTCAATGATTTGTTAGAATATGTTTGAACTTACTGAGTGAAAGCTTATAAAAAGTTTCTTCATGCTGTAGGTAGTTTATGGGTGACCAGTAGGACCCGTTAGAAGAATTGGGTGTTGTGTAGGACAGATGCGAAGATTTGAGTATGGATACCATCACAGTTTGCTTCTGCTACACAAAGAAAAGGTTTTCTACGATTTAATACAATGTTTTCAAAGTTTTAAGAAAATCATAGTTTTAAGAAATGTTTTTAAAGTTTTACGATATAGTTACGAAATGTTTTATTTTCTCATAAAGTTAAGTTTTAATTAACGATTCAATAAATGTTTCTTATTAAGTTTTAAGAAACGATTTGAAATGATTTTAAGGGCAAGTGTTGAGCGAGGTCTCAACTTAAATGGTGACGGAGATCGCAATAGTTTTTAAGTACGTTTTAAAGAGTGATTAAAGAAAAAAAATTAATTCAGTATTTTTCTTACTGATCAATGTTTAAGAAAGTTAAGTGACTGCCTGAAAAGGCGGGTCATCACAGGTGGTATCAGAGCGGTATCTTGCCATCCCATCTCATACTGTTATATGTCCGCTACACCATAGCTCAGGTAAGTAAGCTAAGTTAAGTATGAAGAAAAGTTAGTGTTTAACAATTATGTGCTTAAACTAGGTATATAGCCTTTGATATTAGCACATCCGTATGAGCAACGAGAAGGCAAATGTCTATGGATGAATGTAATGTTATATGCTATATTGTCCCCACAAGTCAATGACAGTCATCATCCATAAGCGGTGTCAAGTCAACAATGACCAAACGTGATCAATGATGGGCTATAGATGGCTGATGGCTCAAAAATAAGAAGATGAGCTCGTGACACATTATGATGTCTTTGCGCCCAATGGTGTTTCCATATGGGCAAATCTCACTCTGTTAGACGTCAATTTAGTATTGGTTACACGTATAATGAGAAAAATAGATGAAGATAACAGAATAATGGAGGTACGAAAGTGGTTTTCGGTGCACTATGGAACCAGAATGCCTGAGAGCAACCAGGCGTTACATGAATAACTATGCAATATTTTTGAGCTAAGCACTTCGTAGCTGAGCTGAGACATGCGAATAAGCTCGTAACTGCCTGGATAGAAATCACGATCAAGACAATGATGCCTAATCTGGTAGCAAAAACCTCACAAATTGAAGGATGGAAGCTAGAGATTTATACGTTATGAAGAAAATTATAGAAAAATGTAATTTTAGAATGGATATATGACCAGAAAATTATGGATTTATGGTCCGATGACCTTAATTTTTAGATAGTCATAATGCGATTTGAATAAAAATGAACCCTATTTTCAAGAATAGCATTCATTGGTAGAATGCTGAACCTTTAAATAAAAGGAAACTGCCTTCAGATGTTGAAAGATCAAAGTTGTGCAGCAAAAGTGTGGTGTTACAATTTAAAGAAATATGTCAATAAATGATGAAAAATGTTGAAGTTTCAAGATGGAGGCTTAGTTTTTAGTAAGAAAGTAATGATACAAGAAACCATGTTAAGAACGAAAAAGGGGATAAGGAAATGAACTTCCCATGAAGGTTCTAATTTTTGAGGACGAAAATTTTAAGGAGGGTGGATTGTAACACCCGACTATTTTAAGTACATTAAAAATACAATAATTTAAGGATTATATAAAATAAAAATACAATTTAAGGAGAAAAATACTGTATAATAATACAAAAAATTATACAGTATTAGAATAATACATTGTAAGGAAGTACACTGATAAAGTTATGCAGTATAAAAATTACATTGTAAAAGTAATGCAGTATAGGAATTAGACTATTTAAGGTTAAACAGTATAGAAATTAGACTGTTTAAGTTGAAGCAGTATAGGAATAATACTGGTTGGTGAATACAGATGAATAAGGAATGCTGTAACAGTATAAGAAAAATACTGTCAGTATAAATTTGAACTGTACAAAGTGAAATAATATTGGAATTACATTATGTAATGGATGTAAACAAGTATGAGAGGTTATAGAACCTTATAAACTGTATGAAAAAGAATACCAATAGTGTAGAAAAAAATATTATCAGTATAAACTTGGACTGTACAAAGTATAAGAAAAATATTGTCAGTATAAATTTAGACTATACAAAATAAGATAATGTTGGAATTACATTATGTGATGAATGTAAACAAGTATATGAGGTTTTGGAACCTCATGAACTGTATGGAAAAAAATACCGACAATATAGAAAAAAATATTGTTAGTATAAACTTGGACTGCGTAAAAAGTTTAGTGGACACTCAATGGATTTTGATTGGGCCACCACATTATAAAATATGGCCCAATCACATTTGGCCACCCAAAGTAACCTAATTGATTACCAAGGTGATGACTCATCACCTTTTTATTGAAAAAAAAGGAAAAGAAAAGAAAAGAAAAAAAAAGAAAAAAGGTGAATTACTCATAATAAGATACAGAAAGATAAGGAACAATGATAGAAAGTTAAAGTAAGATAAGGATAGTTAAGGAATGAAGATAAAAAGTTACAGTAAGAAAAGAATGTTACGCTCATAATCGGAAGTTCATAATTAAGCATAAATAGAAACATACATTTTGAATTTACTTGTTTTCCTTGTTATGAAACGTTTATATGCCATGGAAAACATTTTGAGGCATGTTTTATATTAAGTGTTTATAAAAACATAAATAACGTTTATGAAGAGCAATCTGAGGATTGTTTTATGTCAAATATTTCATGAAAAGTGTTTATGAAAAACGTTACAGAACTGCTTTATGAAAACGTTTATGAAAAACGTTTTAGTAATGTTTATGAAAACCGTTTATGAAAAATGTTTCAAGAGAAAGGTTTTCATGAGAAAATGTTTAAAGTATGTTTCAATGATTTGTTAGAATATGTTTGAATTTACTGAGCGAAAGCTCATAAAAAGTTTCTTCATGTCGTAGGTAGTTTATGGGTGACTAATATGAGCTGTTAGAAGAGCTAGATGCTGCGCAGGACAGATGCGAAGATTTGGGTATAGATACTATCACAGTTTGCTTTCACTACACAAAGAAAATGTTTCCACTATTTAATATAATGTTTTCAAAGTTTTAAGAAAATCATAGTTTTAAGAAATGTTTTTAAAGTTTTACGATATATTTACGAAATATTTTATTTTCTTATAAAGTTAAGTTCTAATTAACGATTAAATAAATGTTTCTTATTAAATTTTAAGAAATGATTTGAAATGATTTTAAGGGCAAGTGTTGAGCGAGGTCTCAACTTAAATGATGACGGAGGTTGCAATAGTTTTTAAGTATGTTTTAAAGAATGATTAAAGAAAAAAAAATTTAATTCAGTATTTTTCTTACTAAGTAAGTAAAATCAATGTTTAAGAACTATGTTTAAAAAAGTTAAGTGACTGCTCGAAAAGACGGGTCGTCTCAAATCTTCCTTTTTTCAATACTTATGCATGACCTATGAAGAAAAACACTCTCTTTTTCCCACAGCCAAAATCAAAAGCCCCTCTAAATCCCTTCTCTTAATATTTTTACAAAAACTACAACTCCTAATCAAGCCTAGAATCAAGTACAAGCTTTGGTAATCAAGTCTAAGCCATTTTGAAGGTAACATATTTAAACTTTCTTTAAGGGTTTTAGTGATTTTCTTCAAGGTATGGATGAGTTTTGATGGGTTTTTTTTTTTTTTTTTTTGTCATGGTTTGTGTCAAAAGAAGTTAGATAAGATCAAGCCTCTTTATGGTGGAACACAAAGCTTGAAAAAACCTTTGGTAAACCCTAACCCTTGCCATGGTATTTTGTGCTTTTTTTTAAAAAAAAAAGTTTGGTATTTAAGTAAACTATGGACTAGGACAAGTTAAATGGACTCTATGGCATAATTATATAATATATGTTATATATGGTGATAATGCTTGTTGTTAAAAACCAGGGTTCTACATGTTAAAAATTAAAGTTTGAAAAACTTTGCCTTAGAATAAAGTTTTGATGTCTTTTTAAAAAGTGATGATTTTATTGGATTTAGGGACCATTTTTTTTTTGAGTGCAACACAAGATTTGTCCAAAATAGTGAGATTAATAACTTTTGTGAGCAAAATTTTGTAAAATTCTAAATGGATCAAATTGAAAAGTTATGTGTTTTGAGGTAGTTTTAAAAAACAGTTGAAAATCCCACTATATAGCCAGAATTTGAGGAATGTTAAAGAATGAAAATTTTAGAACTTGTCAAATCTATTAAATGTCATTGATGGCTTGGGAAAATTTTCCTCGGATTATGAGATATAAATTTTACGAGTTTTTAATCACAAAATTTTGAAAAGATGGTGCTAAAAGAAAAACATTTTAAAACAAAAAGAATTTGACTCAGATGCTTTAGAGAGTTTTGATACTTGCAAAAAATTGAGCCTAACGGTATAAAATGATCAGTTTTGGTCCCGGAGACAAAATCGTCTAAATTTTTCATATTACGGTCCAAAATTGTAAAACTTTGATGAAATGGATATTCATAAAAGAAAAATTGATCCTTAAATTTTAGAAACGTCTTGAATATTGAGTAAATGTAAGTTTATGGTTAAAACAAGTTTAGAACATTTTTTAAGACCCTTCAAGGGTAAAATCATTATTTTTTCGCAAAAAAGTTCCAAACGGACCCCGAAACTTCCCAATTAGGAAAACATCTGTTAGCAAGAATTTTTTCATGTTCTATTAGTGACGAAAAGGCAACATAAAATAAGGGGAAAAAGTTTTGTAATGCTTTGGTTTCTAGAAAACCGATTGATTGCGAGATTAAGTAATTAACGCTTAAGTTTTGTTATTGACGTATAGTTTATTAATAAATTAGTTAGTTAACAACAGGATATTGTCCAGGTAGAACGCTTAGTCAAATACTAAGGGAATGAGAAATTGGTTAAAGCTATGTCAAATCCAAGTAAGTTTCGAACCTCACCTACAACGTGGACTAAAGATTTTCAAAATGCACTATTTATTCCATTTGATTAAATACATTTGTTACGACTTATTTAAAGTTATTAAAGCATTATAAATGGTATGTCATCATAATTCAAAAGATTGATAAAATGATTCACCAGATAAGTAAAGAAAGTGTCATACAGACTCTCGATCCAAGGGGAGTTTCAAGTAAAGAATGTTATGATCTCGGTGCTATGATGATCCTGCCGCATATGGTACGAACACTTAGGCTTTACAGTTCAAGATAAAGGAATGAATAATTAAAGTGCATAATTAAGAATAAATAGATCATGAATATGAATAGAAATAAATTTGTAGGCTATGTTTGGACTTACTAAGTAATAGCTCATCTTGTTATATCATGCTATAAGGAATCCAGCCAAGAGGTCAGAATAAAATTACTGTTGAGCTAGCAACAGTAGTTAAGCAACTGCGTAGATATAGATATAGATATTGCTACAAGTATATTTTCGCTATATATTAAGTGCTTCTGAAATATGATATCTTAATGAAAATTGCTATGGTTAATATGGTGTTTAATATAAGTTAAACAAGTGTTAAAAACTATTTTGGGAACAACAATGTATTTATGTAATGTGTTAATGTAAATTAAAAGCTTTTGCCAAAAAAATGTTTGAACTTTTTCATGACTTTATTAAAGTTAATTAAGCCTAAAAGAACATTAAGTAATGGTTTAAAAAGTCGAGTCTTCACATATCAAGCTCCAATAATGATAAATAAATTAATTCTTAATTAATTTTATGTTTAATTATTAATTTCAGTGTCATTTCACTATAGATCTGGAGTTGCACTCTTCATAATAAACTGTATTATGAGACTCTTTATATATAAGTCTTATTCATGATGTCTCATTTTATGTGTGTTTCCATATGTTATTCATAAACGGATAAAGGACTTAGTTTTATTTTATCTTTTTATTATTTTATCTTAAAGTTTCATTATTTCACCATTGGAGAATTCATTCCAAGGCCTTGCTATGTTTTCCAATACTCGAATAATGCTATTGAAAGGATAATATTGACTCTTTGGTAGAGACTATAGATTCTACGTATGTAGGTTACGCTCTTATCGAATACAAACTGCATCTCCAACATAGCGACAAGAGCTATTGTTCCTCAAAATTCCTGTCTTTAGCATATCAAAAAATACAAGCTACCAACATAGAGTAATGAATCCACTTCATGATTAAAATGACATATAAATGATTATCAAAGCCGATTGATTTAAGTGAAGTAGAACTATCAAACTAATTCAGTTTTAGGTCCAGTCTAGCTTGGGGTTACCATTGTGTCTACTACATCAATATCTCTACCATGGATTTAACCTACTCTGAGGCCAAGATAAATCACCTCTCCAATTAGACGTAGATCCTCATTACATATTTATCGTGTACAAAACGCTCATCTCTATATATAAACCATAAACTAAATAATTTAGACTAATAATCTCCGAATGGATCTATATGTATATACCTAATTCTAAGATTTGATTCTAATAGTCACGAATCATATATTTGCTAATACAATCATTAATATGAAAATCATATTAGGACCATTATTAATATATGAAATATTCGTATATTATTTATTTTGCAAAAAAGTCATAAATACAATCACAATATTTATTCCTTAAGGCACTACTGGCCTCCAAGATTACTCACAACAACAACCATATTTTCAACAAGAATTAATTTGGTACTCTTTCTTAAACCTATCAATAATATAGCCCTTTTAAAACTTAAAGTTGATGCATTCCTTGAATTCTTTTACTAATAAAATGATTCAAATTTGGTGGGTCATCCCTCTATATTTCTTCTCTCTCTCGACTAAACAAGAGATTAAACATCTCCTTCCACCCCTCTCCTTCTCTCCATCTCTCTTTCATTGCAAACATAGAGTTACTGTCCTATTAAACAAAACCTTTTAATTCATCATCCAATGAGGCAGTACTCATTTCTCTTATGCATTTGTCTTGTCCGTCCTTTATGGTACTCTTCAATCGATATCATGGGACTCTTTTTCTCTCTCTTGGAGCATTCATTATAATCCGGACATAATGAACTGAACGAGAAGAAAAAGCTTGGTCAGGTTTCAAGAATGACATGGGATAGTTTTGTCCCAATGCACTAGGAAAAAAGACGAAGGATTAACAAAGGGATAAAGAGAATTGTACTACCTTATGTTTGTTACTCAAACCATTCATAAATTCTCTCTTTTTCTCATTAAAAAGAGAGAAGGAAAAAAAAAAATCAATCATCGAATTTCTGAACTCATCTTAATTTACTTGTAACTTTAATTGTGATTGGGGGACTTATTAGGCAAACTAATAGGAACATATGAAGATTTCCGGATGCCTTAAGGACGAAATTGTCAAACACAAAAACTGATGTGGTGAAAACTATATGGGCTTTTACAACGACCATCCATTACATGACTTGATGACCAAAAGGGTGTTGAATTCTTAACGCATAGGACGTGCTCAATAATAAGGAGCTGAGAATTGACTTCTCTTTATTCCAGTACTCATTTACTAGTCAACCTTTTTAGCCTTTCATTTGGTTTTTCTTTCTTCCCCTGCAAAAGGAATCATTAACATGATAAGAATAAATTGTGACTTTTTCTATAATTATAATTATGATAACAGATTCGATTTCCATTAAAAAAATAAATTCGATTGGATATTTTTCATCTTAGGACTTAGTTGTCACACTAATTCACCTAATTTTGCCCTCTTTGTTTATTCTTCAAATCTCCAGTAGAATAATAGAGTGTTTGGTAATATTAGTTAAAATTAATTTTTTAGTTAAAAATACTGTAACATTTAAAAATTTTATATTGTAGTAATTTTTTATCTTCTATTATAACATATAAAAACTTTACATTACTTTTTAATCATAAAATTAATTCTAATCAATTTTATCAAACATTCTAAGACTTTAAAAACACAACTTTATAAAATATTAAACAATGTCAGCATGTATGCTTTAAAAGTGTGTGCGTGTGTGTGTATATATATATATATATTCACTTTTTACATTCATTGATTACACAACAACTGAGGTTGGTTTCGTTATGTCCTTCTACAAAGATCAGCTTTTCGGGATTCCAATGTAACTTGTCATCCTTAAAAATATATATATATATATATATATATATTTACCACGTAACTTGTAAGGTTAAGATAATCAATTATTTATCCAAAGAAAAAGCAATCAATTATTAATTTTATCGTTAACACCGACAAATCTTATTTTTTGGAGCGTTTTTCATTTTTTTTGAAAGGAAAGCGTTTTTTCCCTTACATTTCTGAAACTCTCTCCCGTTGATAAAACTGACGTGTCAGTAATCCAACCGTTCAAATCCCTTCATATCCTCTCCGAGGAAAGAAAAAAAAAAGAAGAAATGCATAATAACCGCTGCAAACCCCCCTCCTTTTGCCCCAACGGATCTCCCTTCCTCTCCCATCCCACCCTCTCTCTCTCTCTCTGTGTAAACAAACAGAGATGCGAAAGACGCCATTTTTCCCCGACTTCTGCAACTAACACTCTCGGTTCCTCTCTCTCTCTCTATATATATATAAATATACACATATTGTATGCAGATTTTGTACTGTTGCCATGGCGACAAGTTCCAGATCACGGCGAGCCCTAGAACTGCGGTCGGGTGGGAAAATTGTGCGAGCCAGGCGAGCGGCGGGTCCGAGGACCCCTTATGACCGGCCGAGATTGGCCAATTCGGAGCGGAAAAGTCCTAATTGGATCTCCAAGATCATTTTCTCGCCGACTCGAGCTATTGCTTCTGGCGCTGAGAAGCTCATCTCTACGGTCTTCTCTCAAGATTCTTCTTCGTCGTCGTCTTCGTCTTCCTCGTCAGGAAGTGACTCCAGTTCAGGTACGTAGTGCGTGGTAGTTTAGCCATGGAAGGAAAATAGAGAACCAGGAAAGAGAATTTGGCTATATGTGTTTTGTTTTGAGAATTCTTTTTTTGTTTTCCTCTTTTTCTTTTGTTTGTTTGCAATTTTCGATGATTGGTGAAAAAGAGAAGGAAAGAATACATCTTTTCTGATCAACTTGTATAGAATTTAGGGGAAATGATAACTTTGACCTAGTTAGTTGGAGAATTTTGTGTCTCGTGGTTTTTAGGTCTGTTTAGGGTTTTGATGTTGTACGGTCCCATCCTGAGGAGCATGCTGGAGGCTTGTGTCCTTACACTAAGAGACTACATTGTTTTCCCTCTTCTTTTTTGTTTCTTACTCCATGTCCCACGCAATGGAATATGCAGTAAATGTAATCTGCTATTGAAGTTTTAGATCTGAATTTCGCGGAATCCTACTATTTTACTTTGCAAAATCTCTGTAGTTATGTTTATTCACAAATAGGCAAGGAACCTTGTGCTTGAGTAATGTTTTGCATATGCCACACTTTTGTATTATATACGTATAATAGTAATTGTTCACGCATACACACACACACACACACACACACACGCAGAGACAGAGATAGTTTGACAAAAATAATAGAACTTTATTTTTTAGGGAGAGGCATATAAATACATACATATTTTTTTGATACAGTGCTAGCTGTTACTTCGATTTGAACTTAAGATCTCCCCTTTAATTTGCCTCACCCTGACCAATTGAGCCAGAGGGACATATAAATACTTAAGTACCGTGATTTTCATCGATCTTACCTTTTTGGCCCTTTCAACAAAATACCAATTCGTAATGGATATTAAGTCATGGGTTCTAGGTCATGAAGCTCAGAATCAATGTGTATGTGTAAAGAGTGTTTTCCAATTCAGTAGTTTGTGCAGACGGAAATCTAGATTATGCTTTGTGATTTTTGTTCCTTTTAACTAGATTAGTCGTCTCCAATTTTGCAGAGGAGAATGTTGATGATGACGCTGATGATGATGAAGATGATGACATCTCATCTGGAGCTGGCATATTAAAGGAGGTAATTGCAGTATTTTTCATTTTGTTCTACTGGGAGCGTTGTTTTCTTCGATTTGAAATGTTTTTTTTTTGGGTTTGTGAAAGTACCTGAAGTTTGTGTGTTTTTGGGTCAATGAACTAATCAGCGTCCTAACAGAATTAACCTAAGTTTTCTTGTTACGTTTTGTGATTCAATGGTAAATGATAACCAAAGTGCATGAATGTATTACTTCACCCTTGCTAATGCACTAAAAACAGCAGTAATATGAGTATGGCTCCTGTATTATGTGAATCACTGCCTTATCCATGCAGTGAGTGAAGAAATACAAAAAGCTTGGAGTTTGAAAGTTGTAATAGGATGGTATTCTATGGGTTTACTTTGTCTATGGACTTCTTTGAAATCTTTTATGTGGCATTAGATCGTTCTCTTGGTTTCCCGGTCATGAGGTTGTATTTACAAAACAATACAAATTAATGAAGGTTCTCTGGACTCATTTGTGTTTTACTCCATGTGCTTTTGATTATTGTGGTTGAATCAGAGCAATGATAAATTAGAAATGATCCAGGGCTTCGGGAAGGATCTTGAGCCAACAACAGGAAAAAGGAATTCCAAGAGTGCAATTGAAAAGCTGCTTATGCAGGAGACATTTACCAGGTAACTGAGAGTTCCACAAATTCAAACTTAAGTAGGATTTATCCTTGTTTGTTTCCTGCTCAGCTGCTCGTGCTTCCCCCAATTATTTTAATAAAGGAAGTTCGTTGAGTATTGAGATCTTATTTTTTTTTTCTTTGTAATTCAACTTTAGAGTTATGATGGAATTTCTTGTTTGACCAGGGAAGAAGGCAACAAACTTATAAAGATTATTAAAGCCAGAGTTGTAGATGGTTTCAACACTAGAGATGCAGAAACCAGGGGACTAACTGAGATACCCAAAGAAACATCTGGAGGTAGGATTGCTTACAAGAAAATAAATGATTTGATGTGCCAGTACCCTTCATGTTAGGCTGATGGTTTCAAGTATGTTGCAGAAACCGACAAGCAGGCTCTTTGTTGTACAGCTGTTATGGAGGCAAAAAAGTGGTTGTCAGAAAAGAAATTGAGATCAGCTTCAAAATCAAATATGAATGACGTAAATCTTTACTTTTTCTACTCTGTTTCCTCTCCAAAAGTCAGTGTTCTTTCATAGTTAACCTAACAAGTGGGACCATATGATTTATGCCATCATTTGTTCCCTCTGTCTCTCTCAACATACACGCAGACATATGCTGCTTGGTAATGGACATAAGGATTAAATTTTCTTCCTCGCTTTTTTTTTTATTGTTTGTCTAGCATCGTTATTTGTGGCAATTTTCATACTTTACCTTTGCAAATTGATTGATTGATTTAAAACTTCCAAATTATAATCTTTAAAAAGGAATCACGGAGAAGATAAGCCATGCCGTTTAGATGATGTGTCATGAATTCATTAACAATGAAGTCTGAATAAAACTTAGGCTAATTGATCCTGTAGTGAAAAAGGTCAAGTAGAGATGCAGTAAAGAATAGTTTTGAATGACTTGGAATGATAGAGAACCCTTCCAAATTGTTTTTTAATAAAAGGCTTAGTTAAAGTATTCTGTAGCATGCTTGTTATTTATACACTACTCTTTAGGATTTTTCATATGTAACTTCCAAACATTTTGAATCAATGGGTTTATCTGGTGCTTATTATGCTCTTTGGTGCAGGTTATTGATGATGAAGTGGGTTCACCAGTGGATATGGCCAAAGTGTACATGAGGTCACGTCCTCTATGGGCATCCCCTGTATATAAACATGGAGAGTTCAAATCTCCATCACCAATTGGCACACGTCTTTTCAAAGAAGAAACACCAAATTCAATTGGTGGTAATGCTTTGTCCTCATCCAAGGTGCCATTACCAAATATTTATGCTCTTGTATATATTTCTGTTCTCTCTCTGTCTTATTTCTTTAACAATGTATGCGTCTATCGGGGAGAGGGGTCGATTGGTTTGACATAAGAGTTTGATCTTGAACCGAAGGTTGTTTATTCCTTGACTTGGATAGTATTCTCCATAATGATAAATGTGCATGAAAATTGCTGTCAAGAAATTTCTGTTATGTTTTTTCACAAAGTTATAATCTGCCTTTCTCTAGAAAAAGTATTCATGATAACACTATTTGTAAAGAGTTATATTCTACTTGATTATGAGATATACTTATTAAGCCATATGCAATACCTATGTTCTCTTTGATGTCTCTTTGGCTACATATCTAATTTACTTGCTGAAACTTGAATACAGGCAAAAAAAGATACTCCCACCACAGGGTCTTGGAACATCCGGGAGGAAATACAGAAAGTACGAGTGAAAGCAACCGAAGAGATGCTAAGGAATTTACCATCTAAAAAAATTGATTGGTCTTCTAGAGCCAGCCCAATTTCTTCACTATCTAAAAACATAGATGCTAACGTGGGAGAAAAGGTGGATGCTTCTACAAGAACCATGGATGCATCTTTGCTGACAACAGGAGGAATATTTAGTAGTCACGGATTTCATGGTATGTTCTTGTTTTGGTTTGAGGTAAATCTGTGAGCTTGCTCTGGTAACCTCTGTTATCAGTAAGTGCAGTTTTTCGGTATTACTGTCGATAAAATGGGTAGTAGAAAATCTTAAGACATCGAATCTTTATTTCGGCCTTTTCAGGTATGGAAATTGCACCAGATGGGTTGCAAAATGAAACTTCATCACTCAATCGAGTCAATATTGCTTCTGAGCAAAATCAGGTTCCCACTTTACAGCTATGTTAATTTTTTTTCTTGTAAAAATTATTTTGGGACTCTCTATACGCTTGTCAATTTATTGATATCTATTATGATTTCTGTTTGTAGGATTTGGAAGTGACAAATGGCGTTGATGGAGGAGGTAATCCTTTATTTCCATTGATTAATCATATTTGCATATTTCTGTTTTCTTAAGCCAGCATGACATAGGACTGTTTTCAAATTAGATTATTTGTTAGTTGCATAATTGCTCACCAAATTAAGTCAAACTATTAGGTACAATGGATGGCTTAGAAGGTACGATGTGCGAAGAACAGAGACTTATGTCATCTCAAGATATTGAGACTCAGACTGCATCGCACAGGTTCGATTTCTGTCTGTGTAGTAATGCACAACCAAATAGCCTTCATAAGCTATCCCCTTTATCTTCCATAAGAGTTTTTGTTCTTACCTCACTGTGCATAAGAGGAGCCTATAAAACAATTGACGAACAGAGCCATCAATTGCAATGTGCTTTAATGCTATTGGTTTTTGGACCTCTTTGATACGCAAATTATGGGATTGATGTATAATGCAATTTACCTTATTTTGTAGAATGGGAAGCCAAAGAGTTTCATCCAATTCATACTTTTTTTATGCAAACATCTGATTGATTCTTGTGAAAGTTAATGAAGAGAAAGCGAGAGATTATCCCAGAAGGGGCCATCTCTCTCTACTTCTATATCTATAAGATATATGCATCTTGTTGAAGAAATAAGATTGGAAAAATCAGAAGTTCGTTCTTATATTCTGGATAACACGAGAAAGATTTTTCTTATGCTTGTTTTTAGCGACGAACATGTTAACATATTTCATCAGAGGTATTTCCCATGTCTATCCTTTGACTAGACATTATATTTGCTCTTAATAATGGTTTTGAAAGCTCTATTTAGCTGTCAAGGGTGCCTAGGTTGCTTCCTTGGTAGCCTTTGCCTTGTGAAATCCCTAAAACATGTAAACCAAAATATAAGGTCCGCGTCACATGAGCTACACTTTTCTGAATCAACATGATTATTGGATGAGACGTACTTGGCATTCATTTATCAATCTCGACACCATTCAGATGTTGCATAAGGAGATGCTTTCTATATTCTGCAACCTCTTTCTAATTTTTCCCCTTCTTTTCTGCTCTTTTTAGGTACTTAGCCTGCATTTATTAATCTTCACACCATGTAGATGTATCTAACCTGATTGATCTTTATGTATAGTTGTACGCCTGTTTGTAACCTAGGCGGTCAGACCTGTTCCTGTTGAGCATTTCTGATGCAAGGGCCTTAGTAGGGCCCCTTCTGGGGCAGTTTTGATTTCTTTTATCGCACACCTTTTCTCTAAAATTGGTGAGATCTATGTTATATCTGTTGTTGTTTAACCCTTTAAATGTTGAATTGGTTCACAGCGATGGTGATGTTAATGTTGTTGGTGACCATAAGGACACTAGTGCAACTGAAAATCAGCTAAGCCCTATCGCTGAAGGAAACATACGTGGTAATTCTTAAACTTTTGGTTGCATTATTAGGGAAAAGACATGTAACTTGACGTTGTACTCTTCATGCCAAATTTTAAGAGCTTTTTATTGTCTGAATTAAGGATATTCATTCCCCTTGTTTGATTGATGAAAGGCTACTTGCTGAAAGGAATAAGCTTGATTTATAGGCTAGGCATGATTTCCCTTTGCAATTTTAAATTGTTGAAATATCATCTGGTTTTGACCTTTTGAACTTGATCTAATGTTTCTTATATAAATGTATCTATCTCTCTTGTATTCTATTTTAAGACCCAATTTTATATGACTTGGCTAATACGTATGTGTGTGTGTGTGTGTGTGTGTGTTGTCTGTCTGTCTGTCTTCTTCTTCTTCTGAAATGATCTCCTCCCATATTTTCATCGAGTAGTAAGTACTTGTCTTCTGAAATGCAGTTCCAGATGCAAGATCTCTTGAGAGCCACTGTACAACATCAAAGGAAGTGACTGGAAACGGAAGTGCTTATAAGTCTAACGGTTAGTCTTTCTTCTTCTGTTCTTTCTCTTCTGAAATGGTCTCCTCACATATTTTCATCGGGTACCAAGTAATTGTCTTCTGAAATGCAGTTCCAGATCCAAGATCTCTTGAGAGCAACTGTACAACATTAAGGGAAGTGACTGGAAACGGAAGTGCTTATAAGTCTAATGGTTTGTCTCCTTCTGGAAACAGGTAAAAGGGCCATTAACATCCAATTTAGTGCGACATTGTTGAGTTTTAAGTCCTTCCTGAACTGTTTTTCTGTGTTACAGTCGGTCTGCAGAAGCAGTTTCGGAGCTAGACGCTATGCTAGAAGATGAGGAACATGATCTGGCTGGTTCAAGTTATGACAAGGTAGCTGTTGGTATCCTTGAGGATGAGTCCTGCGAGCTTTTGAGTGAAGCCTCTGTGGAAGTCCCTTATGTGAGTGATGCCACGAATGAGAACGAGGACATCATTAATGGCTCACCAATCGTTGCGCAACGGTATTCAACTCGGCAGGGCTCAAAACGCAGTGTGGCACCCAATGCCACTGGTGATGCTGAGAAGCAACATGGGAAGAGACTGAGCAGATACAATCGGAAAAAGCAAGGCATTTCCACGCAGTGAGATTTTATTTTGTTAGCCCATTTAGCAGGTATTATTATTTTTTGCTATTTATTCCTGTTTAGCTAGTCATCGATGGTAATTTGGTAGACCCACACGTGTGATTGGAAGTATACATTCTGGGAATTTGGAATTGCTTGTTCTGACCCTGCACTGGCATGAATGTTTATGTTTGTCCAGGGGAAAACTGCACGTGTAAGTGTTAGTTCAGTTTGGATTGCTACTAATACAGATTGTGCTTGAAATCGACATAATCCGCTACTGGGAATTTGATGGTCTCTCTCTCTCTCTCTCTAGTTGTTGTGGCTTGACGCTTTTAGTATTGGGTGGATTTTACTGGCACACTGGCCACTGAACCGTCCAACGAATGAAATATTTTATTTTATTTTTTTTGCCCACAAACATAATCTCGAATTAGTTCCTCTGGTAAAAGTTATATCTTATGGCATAATTGGAGGAATGGAATTCAAATATAATGAACACCTTTTGGGCTTAAAAAGCTGCTGTCTCCTCCTAAAATGGTCATAAGCCATTTTTAAATGCTGCAATAAGGCATTTTATGAGATAAAATTTGGATGACAATGATGAGTTGTAAATAGGTAGTCTCCCACGCGGGGGTCTCGGTGAGATAATGTGGGCTGAAAAAGCTTTATATAGTTTTCTTTCTTTCCTCTTTTTTTTTTTTTTGGCTGGAATACTCTGTATATGGTCTTGGATTAAAGCATTTTAGTGTAAATTAAGTTGTATACCACTTTTTAAGTCTAGTTATTTGTTGTACTACTTCAATGTGAAATACAGGCTTAATTTGAAAAAGAAAAAGAAAAAGAAAATGGTACATTTGAATTCCAAATCTCTGGAAGTGATTTTCATCTAACCTACTGAAGACTGCTTTAAAATGAATGTCGATGCCACCTTACTTACTGAAAACAGCGATTTTGGTGGCGTTATCTGGCTCAAAACTCACGGTGAGAGAGGATGACAGCGTTGTCTTCCCACTTTCATGGCAGTATCTGCCCGTGAGGCGTGGGATTATGAAGCACACTTCTTTACAACTTTTTAATGTGCTTGAGATCTGGATTAAATCTCTTCATAGAGCTTATTTAATTTGGAAAAAAAATCATTTTTTAAAGAAAAAAAAGGAAGGAAATTCAACTCCTAATGTTATTAGATATTTCTGTTAGTCAGAAATATTATATTTTTAATATTTACTTTCTATAAATGTTATTAATGTATATTTATGGAACAATTTAACATATAATATAAATTATAGTGTGATATAAACTTTTTTAAATTTGAGATAAATAAATATAACTTTTAAAGTCTAGCGCAACTTTTTCTGTTAATTAACAATATCAGCTCTCCGTTTATAAAGGAATGGAGGCAACTTATTTTTTAAGTGTTATTTGAGACAAATCCCTATTAAATAGAGAAATGCCTTTGTCTTATTTCTCAAATACAACTAGGATTTCTAACTTTGTCACTATTCATTATATATGAGCTTAAAAATGACTAGATTGAACGGAAAATTGAAAAACTAAAGAAAAGCGGGAGATTTTGCTACTGAAAATTAGGTGACACATCACAATTCGAATTTATATTATATTTTTATAACATTTGATAATTTATTGTTATATCAGATCAAAATCTTTGTATTGATGACGTAAATCCAAAACTCCATATGTTTCTTTTCATTTATCAAAATTTCTTGGCTTACTTGTTTCTGTCAAGTAACTTAGGTGGTGTCCACTTTTTTACTACTGCCATTGTCTTTTTTTTTTCCTTTGACTTGTACCATTTTTTCTGACTTAAAAGGCCAAGATACCTTTAAATAATATACATTTATCTAATTTTAATCTAAGATACTCATGATTAATTGTGTTTTATATTTTTGAAAGATGATGTTTGAAACGTCTCGTAAAGGTTCTAAAAATGAAAAACATTGCCGAATGGACATTGGGCTATGTAAATGCAAGAAAGCCCCAAAAATCCCCTCATCTTCCTATCCAGTCCACTCTACTCATAAACCCACACTGGGCTACACTTTTTTTTTTTTTATAAGGTTAGTGGGATAATTTACCTAATTATATTTATTTAATTAAAATATAATTTTAATTTGTAAAAATTTTATAAATGTCTCATAATTATATCATTAAAATTATTTATATGTAATTATATAGTATAATATATAATATCAGTAAAATAATTATTATATTATTAAAGATATTTTTAAAATATTTTAAATATTGTGTTAGATTTTAATTTTATAAGAATAATTTAGACACGTATTATATTTTTTTTTTTTCTTTTTCTTACTTCAGGGTTAAACCCAAAAACCCAAGAAAAATTTCACGCACATTTTTTTGTTGTAAATTAATTTTCTTTTTTTTACCGGTCTCTCTCCTCTCTCTCTCTCTTCGAATGCATCGAAGAGGGTGAACGAAAGAAGAAAAGTTCTCGAATCGGCAAAACGCAAACAATGGAGGGGTTTCCTTCTTCATCACAGATTGCACAGCAAACATGGGAGCTGGAGAACAACATCATCCCCATGGAGACTCCTCCTTCGTCGGCGACGACGAAATCCTCCGGCGGCGCGGCGGCGACGCCTCCTCCGACGCGATCTTCTACTACGACGAGGCCGCCCAGTCGAAGTTCCAGCAGGAGAAGCCGTGGTCGAACGACCCTCACTACTTCAAGCGCGTTAAGATCTCGGCCCTCGCACTCCTCAAGATGGTCGTGCACGCCCGCTCCGGCGGCACCATCGAGGTCATGGGCCTCATGCAGGGGAAGACCGACGGAGACGCCATCATCGTCATGGACGCTTTCGCCTTGCCCGTCGAAGGCACAGAAACTAGGGTTAATGCCCAGGCTGATGCCTACGAGTACATGGTCGACTATTCCCAGACCAACAAGCAGGTTCTTTTCTGTTTTGCCAAGCTATCATACTTTTCTTCCTTGATTAATTTTTTTTTGAGAGATTTGTTGGTGGATCACTCTTTGTCAATCCGAGAGAGAGAAAAAAAAAAAAAAAGAACCCCAGGTTTTTGTTTTGAGAGATTCTACTTGAACTGGAAGCAATGAATTGTGTTTTTTTTTTTTTTTTTT